>JBBPDC010069064.1:0-10718 GCA_037974485.1 Hemigrammopetersius urotaenia
GGCTGAAGTAACAAATGACCAGCTGCACTTTGAAAATTAATATTAATTAATGCCGAAGACTAAAATATTACTTTCACAGCAATGATCTACCTGGATATTCTCTGCCACGCTGAAAGGCTTCTGCCAGTGACCTCTGCCTCTGGGGCGGGGTTCTGGGTCTGTCAGGGTCGGTGGGGGGGTCTCTCCTCCTCTCTCCATTTCTGAAGCTCAGTGTTTTCTTTTTTATGACTTTTCATATGTTTGTATAAATGTGTTGTGTGTCCAGTGTGTTTAACAGCCTTTTTCCAAATGAGAGCTGGCTGTTGTTTCATTTTCAAGCTGAAAATATAGATACGCGGCGCTCCTTTTCCTCTGCTCCGTCTCTCTCTCTCTCTCTCTCTCTCTGTATGTTCTCTGCTCCATCTCTCTCTCTCTCTCTCTCTCTGTGTATGTTCTCTGCTCCTTCTCTCTCTCTCTCTCTCTCTCTCGCTCTCTCTCTGTGTGCACGTTGCTTGCTCGCATTCACCTGGCGCCCTTAGGTCACGTGACAGTACAACATCAAAACACAGGCGCTTGACTGGAGTGGCGCTTGAAAGTACTGGTACTAAAGTATCGATCTTATGACACTGGTATCGATCAATATCAATACCAGCTTTGATATCGATAGTATAGATATTTAGATCGATCCGCCCACCACTAGTATCATATTCTGCACATTCACTGTCCTGCTGCTGCTATTTGCACAATAATTATTTCTGCATTTTGCCAACCTAACAACTGCTGCTAGAAGACAGTATGTCATAAAATTGTATTCATTGATACACTAACTGGACTAAATATGGTCCTGTCCAGTTGTTTATTGCTTGTGTTTCTAGCATGTCCTGCTCTTGCTCTCTTTGTTTTTTCTGTCTGCACTTCTGTGTGGTTTTGATCTTGTGTTGCTCCATGGTGCTGGAGGTTTTGTCTACTTGGCTGAAATGACTATAAATCCATTTGACTTGACTGGCATTTAACTGCTTATTTTTGCATGGCCAATCTCCTCAGAATGGATATGGAGTACCTGGATCAAAGAAAAACCAAGAGGATTAGAGCAGGATAAGGCCTTCCTGATCAAAGACAAGGAGCTGAAGGACCTAGAGCAGAAACTCCAGAAGAAGCAGCAGGAAGTGCAGAATTGTAAGAATGCCATGCTCATCCAGGACCAGCAGTTTCAGAAGAATCACAAGCTGCTGCAGAAGGAGTACCACAAGCTGAAGCAGGAGAAGAATTGCGTGGAGGAGGAACTGCACAGGGCTCAGGAGGAGGCAGAGCAGTTTCAGCAGAAAGCCGAGGCTGTCCTGGAGAACATGAAGCCCTGGCTGAAGATGAGGCTGTGTGTCTTGTGTGACAGAAATAGACATTATAGCACGCAACTCTGTGAGAAGAACCTGATGGACATTGTGGTCAGAGAACGGGTGGCTAGAGAGCTGAGCTTGAGGAAGGATCTTAGAGACCTTTTTCAGACTGAAACTACCTGTCAACCAGACAATTTAGAAGAAGAAGATTTCAAAAGTTGGGGGTCGCTGACATGGCTGTATCTCAGACACTGGCAGCAGAAAATAACCCTGCAGAAGCACAAGAAAGTAGCAGAGGCGCTAAAAGGCCTCCTTCCTAATGACAAATGAATATACCCTCTTACTGCATGTTGTTACAATTATTTGTCTGAATGAAATGATGCAGAATGAGAGTGAAGTGGTTTAAAGATTATCACCACATACAAGGTGGCCCAGTGGTGCAGTTGGTAGCGCTGTTCCCTCAGTAAGTGTCACGATCCCTGCAGGCTTGCTGCAGTACATTGGGACAGTTCCTGTTGGCAACCACTAAGAGTCGCAATAGACCATGGATATTACTGGACTCGTTCTCTTCTGATTCGTCACACATGTAGACAATCCCTCACTGATCACCTCACACAACTGGACTACGACATCACCCACGAAGAAGGCTGGGACCTTGCGAGTAATGCTAGAGACGGAAGGAGGGTTGAGACCTTTGACCTCCATGGATTCCTCACGAGTCTTCCCCTCATTGATTCCCCTTCACGGGTGCTCCCGCCGGCCACCCAGTCATTCCAGCCGGCATCTCGGACGCTCCAACTGGCCTCACACGCCCTCCAGCCGGCTTCTCTGTCCCTCCAGCCAGCCTCTCAGCCCCTCCAGCCGGTTTTGCTGGCCTCACGCTCCCTCCAGCCGGCCTCTCAATCCCTCCAGCCGGTCTAGCCGAACTCTCAGTCCTTCAAACCGGTCCAGCCGGCCTCCCAGTACCGCCCGCCGGACCCACCGTCCTACCAACCAGCCCTGCTGACCCTGTGGTCGCCCCAGCCTGGTAAAAAGGCTTCCATGACCGGCCCTCATCTCCCGTCACTGGCTTCCGCGCCGGGCGACTCGCCTCATTCCCCATCGTCGGCCGCTGTTGGCAGCCTCCGTGCTGGCCGATCCTAAGGACCTCTGAACTGACGAACCTGACTTTTGGACCCAGTTTATTCCGACCCTGACTCCACATACTCTTCTACCTCGATGAACCCTGTATCTGACACTCTGACGTTTTACCCACTGACAGACTCCAGCCCCGAGGCTCCGGCTGTTTGTGATGGGGAAATTAATCATAAAAATACTGCATAAATAGGAGGGATTTGCTAGAAATCATAGTAAAAGCATTTTGGGGTTCAGAAAAGTAGGTGAGCCGTTGTGTAGCTTTGTCAAATATAGTAAAAACATGTGTCACGGTCTGTTATGACCAAGCTAAGGTTAGCTGAAGGGAATGGCCTGAGGTCAGGGGTCAAACAGTTTGAACCACACAGCAGTGAGAAGATCCTGTGTCAGAAAAGGCATAGTGTTCAGGGCCTTCCATATAAAAGACAGGTAATGTGTAATGTAAGGGAGCTAAATCACTAGTAGCCACACAACTGCAGCCATAATAGGAAGGAGTAGCGATATTAGGCTGAGTTATATTTAAGGAGATGTTAAAGCAGAAGGTGGAGTGTTAAATGCTTAAACAAGTCCTGTATTGGCCAGAAGGAAAAGTAGGAGTGGTCTGGAAAAGGCTATAAAAACTGTAACACCAGAGATCTTGTTTCAGAACAAGCTAGCTACTTGTTTCTCAATTGACCATGACACTGAAATTAATAAAACAGTGGAAGCCTCAACTGTCTGACTGAATTGGTTGAAAATTATCTACGACATTTGCTCCGTGACTGACCCAGACCCGGACGTTGCACACGCACCCTCGGTGCTGACTCTGACCCTGAAGCTGTTCCTGCCACTCCACTGACTGCCGTTGACACTGATTCCCTGACAATGACTGCTTCGACGTACTCTGAACCTGATCACGGCCTATAACCTCAAAGACTGACCTTGACCATAACGACGCTGACACCGACCCGCCGGTTAACTTTGGTCTGGACATGGTGCCGGGTTCACACTTTAAGGACTCCAGAAATGGAACGATCCCTGCAGGCTTGCTACAGTACATTGGGACAGTTCCTGTTGGCGACCACTAAGGGTCGCTATAGACCACGGACAGTACTGGACTCGTTCTCTCCTGATCCTTCACACACGTAGACAATCCCTCACGATCACCTCACACACCTGTCTTATTTCCTACATCATTCTCCTGAGTTCTGATTGGTCCTTAGTTTACCCGCACCTGTATTTAGACTTGTCTTTCTGTTCAGTATCTCACGGTAGCATACACTCACACAGCCTTCCCTAGATCCCTGTCCTGTGTTATGTTCATGCTTCGCCATCGTACCTGTTTCTGTTCTGTTTCTTCCTTGTAAATAAACCCTATGTGCAAGTATGGCGGTCTGCGTTGGTGCTCTCCTTCATCTTCAGCTACAACAGGGCCGGGTCGTGACAGTAAGAAGGTACTGGGTTTGATCCCTGGCCAGTTCCTTCTGTGTTTTGCATGTTGTCCCTGTTTCTCTGTAGGTTTATACTGGATCTCCAGGTTCCTCCCACAGTGCAAAGACATGCATCTCAATTTTAGTGAGTGTGTCTGAGTGTCTGCCTTGCGATGGACTGATGACCTGTCCTGGGTGGATCTTCTTGCATTGTTATTGCACAGGTTATTGTGTAGATGTGTTACTGAGGGAAGAGTTGAAGAGTTTGATAACAGTGGGAAGTAAAGGAATCCTTGTGGTGTTCAATGGTGCACTTTATGCTGGTGAGTCTGGGACTAAAATAACTGCTCAGGTCAGTCAACACACTGGATTTCAAGAGAGCATTGCCTTTCCCTCACAAAACCATTTCTACCCATTGTAAATCAAAACCTTACATTACAATTACGAATTATGTTGCTGACATATTATGCCTTATTCCAAACTTTGATGGCATAAAGACATTTTACCACACACTGAGAAAAATGCCTTTGAAGCAGTTTGCCTAGGAGCCTATGACTTTTGCACAAACTGTAATAAAGCCATGGACTATAGATCAGATGAAATCAGAAAACATAAATTAATTCTATTTGAATACAGCCAAAGAAATTTTCTACCAAAATGGATGTCAGCAAACTGTTTGGAGTATATTTCGAGCAACAACAAAAACACAAGAAAGGAAACATAAATATTAAAATAGCACAAACTTTAACTACATTTACTTTGATAGCATGAATACAACAAATTGATCTTTTGATGTTTGTTAATAAATGCATAATTGGTACAGCTTCTAACTATCTAGAGACATTTTGAACTTTGTTATGGGAGGAGCCAGGACTTATGTTTATGTTTTTGGATGTATATGTTTTGTCCATATCAAAGCTACCTTGAGATATGATGATGTTACAGAGGTAACTAGTGATAGTATTAGGAGTCTTGGAGTGTTAGGAGAATTCCTGGTTCTTCCCTGAGTGGGTTTTAGCTGCTTTAACACATCTTATGCAAATAATTAGTTAAATAATCAGTCCAATGATTGGCGTGTCCAGGCTTTAATGAATGCAGCAAAACAAACCTATTACTTTCACTTTCATACTAATCCTGAATGATTTCCAAAGGTGTGTCCTTACAACACCTACCCTTACAGGTTATAATAATCTGCCATAAAGCTGATATATCTTAATCAGGGTTGCTGTTTATGTATACGTACATAGATACATACTTACATGCATAAACAAATACATCAATAAATGAAAAGTTAAATATGACAGCGCAATAAAGGAACTTCTTTCAGGTTTAGGTGACAAACCCGGTGTGTTCAATAGTGTTGCTGTGTCCCTCCTCCTTTCCTACACTCCTGTATAACCAGTAAGGCGTGCTCGTTTTTGGCTGTTAAATAACTTAAGGAATTCTGAGAGTGAGCCTTGAGATTTCTCTTTGTGCTGTGCTGGAGTCGACGGTAAGTTAACTTTATGTAGTTCATTGTTTCTGGGCTTTTGCATTTAGAAAGTTGCTGTTGACAACCAAGCTATGTTCATTAGTCCAAATTAGCAATGTATTATTATTATTATTATTATTATTATTATTATTAAGATAGTTTGCAATGTTACAGCAGCAAGTGGACAGAACAAGAGAAGAAAGTAAGAGCTGCATAAACAATTGAGTAAAAAAAAAAAACACAATAGAATAATATAAAAACTCTAGTACTGATTTTGTCAAAAGCAGAAGTATGGACTTGTGAACATTATTTTTCCCAGTACACCAAAGATTCTTGGGTGACTCCCTACTCTGGCCGAACATGTTTGCTTTTAGCCAGAGTCGTCTTTTAGATGTACGTCATATTGGTTGTCATTTGTATCCCATTCTCTTAACTGGGAACGTCTCTTTGCACAGGTATGGACTGATGAAAGAATTTGTTCCAAAGCGATTTGGCATTTCAGCAATTAGGGTTTTTATAGTATTTCATATTTAAACATATTCTTCTCATTTACTTTTAAGTGTCAGAGGTGGAGAGGGGATCTTTTAATGAAATCTGCACCATTTTTTCTACAAACATACCACTGCATACTGCAGGGACAAGGTTTGACACACCTTTGAGAAGTTATGTTAGGATTTTTTTTGTTTGAACAGAATATCCACATGAACAACATGAACAACCGTCCAGAAGAGCAAGGAGGAGGTGCTGATGGGGGCGTATGGAAGTGGGCTGTGTTTGGTGGTGCTGCTCTTGCGGTTGGTCTTGCCAGTAGTAAGTATAATTTAAGTTCAGAATTGTTACCCTAAATGTTAATAGAAAATCAAAAAAGATTTGCAAAAATTTCTATATGATAAAAATTTGGACTTATTACTTTTTCTGATGTAAAAACTAACACATTCAAACGCATCTACCGGGGTGGAGGTAGCTCAGTGGGTGGGATCCTTGCCTCTGGGCCAAGAGGTCATGAGTTTGAATCCTCCCTTCAGCATACCACTTCTGGGCTCCTGAGCAAGACCCTCAACCCCAAGTTGCTACAGGGAGACTGTCCCCTTTAGTTAGGGAGTGGATGTTGCTTTGCATAAAAATGCATCTGGCAAACCAGATTACAGCAGTTTATCATTATCAATCATGCCAGGGTTATAAAAGGTTTTAGCTCAAACTGTTTTTCAAATGAAGCACAAAAACATGCATCCAATTAAAACAGAGAACATTTACATATACCATATCCCCCAATTTTACGCGAATCAGAAGTAACGGATTCAGTCACACACATATTTTTTTAAGAGCCAACCTCAGGGTTTTACCCACAATAACTCAGAAACTGCAAATATCGTCACCGGTTTTTTTTGAGAACCGAGCTGTTTTACACTGAAAAGTTGTCAACCGCCATAAAAAGAAAAAGAAGAATCTGCTGCAGCATGCCTGCTCTGTTCCTTGTCCTCCCATTTTAATGTTTTAAACTTCCCCCACAAATGTTCAATTTATCTCAGTTGATTTAGTATTAGTAAGCTGTGCTGTGGATTACTGTATTACTTTTAAAGGCAAATAACAAATGGCCTGTTTCAGTCTTAAGAATGAAGATAAAAAATGTTTTAAATGGCCGTCCACCAACAGTACCTAAAACCACA
This sequence comes from Hemigrammopetersius urotaenia, assembly GCA_037974485.1. Lineage (NCBI taxonomy): Eukaryota > Metazoa > Chordata > Actinopteri > Characiformes > Alestidae > Hemigrammopetersius > Hemigrammopetersius urotaenia. Next base: position 6,995 of record JBBPDC010069064.1, read on the forward strand.
CAATTGCCATATGTTGATCTCATGAAAATACATGAAAAATGAGGGAAAAACACACACATTCCTGAACTGAACTTCTTTCTCTCCTAACACAATGCATATTCACACTGAACTGTTTGGCCTTAATCAAACAACGTACACCGCAACTGCCATTGTAAATACCCGTCATTTATTATAAAATCAACAGTTACATTCCAACAGCACACGCATATAGGTAAAAAATGTGGTGGTGTTGTGATGTGTTTAAATAAATGCCTAAAATGCCTATTTTTATAGTGCAAACCCTAAATGCCCCCAAATCTGCTCCCAGAACATTTTAATTTGATTTTAAACTCAACTTGATACATTACCATTAAAGAAAATGAAAATGTACATATTGCCATCAAAAAAGCTGTAACATCTGCCATTGCAACCCAGGACGAGGGGGTGTGGAGGACGAGGCCTTGATGTCACGAAAGCAAAAACAAAATGTGAAGGATATCTGCAATTTCTGTGTTAGTACGGGGTTTCAGTGAACAATTATTTGTTCGGTTCCGAGAAAAAAATTGGACTGAAACCGTGACTAAAGTGTTACTGTACTGCACATTCCCTGTTCTACTGCAATTGTTTGCACAATTGATGTTTATTTTTGTTGCACCTCTATTCTACATTTTTGAAAACCTAACAACTCCGCTGCTAGATATCAATACCTGTTATTATACTGTAATCATTCAAACATCAACTGCACTAATTATTGACTTGTCCTGTTATTTATTGCTTGTGTTTTTTCTTGCACTCTGTCTCCTGATCTCTGTTCACTTTGTGTATTTTGTCCTCTTTGCACTTTTCTTTTTTTGTTCTTGTGATGGGGGAACATTGTTTGGCTTCATTTTGTTCTGTATACTTGGCTGAAATGACAATAAACCTACCTAACTTGACTTGCATTTAACGTGCATATTTTTGGATGGCCCATCTCCTCAGAGTGGATGTCCTGCTCTCTGGAGCAAAGAACAGGACAAGAATGCGCTGCTGCAGATTGAGTGCCTGAAGCTGAAGCAGGAGAAGAATCGCATGTTGGAGGAAATGCACGGGGCTCAGGAGGAGGCAGAGCAGTTTTAGCAGAAGGCGCAGGCTCTCCTGAATAACATGTTACCCTGGTTGAAGATAAGGCAGGATGTCATATGTAACGAAAACAGCAGCCATTCTGTGCCAGAGTGTGAGAGAAACCTGCTGGACATCGTAGCCAGAGAGCCTGTGGCTGAGCAGCTGAGCTTGAAGAAGGATCTTGAGGACCTTTTTCAGACTGAATGTATTTGTCTAGTAATTGAGGCCAAAGATTTCAAAATAAAGATGCCCCTGGCGTGGCACTATCTCAGATACTGGCAGCAGCAAATCACCCTGCAGAAGTACAAGAAAGTAGCAGAGGCACTAAAAGGCCTCCTTCCTAATGACAAATGAATATACCCTTTTACTGCATGGTGTTACAACTATTATATTTTGCTTGACTGCATTATACAATATGGCTGACAATATATTTTACTTCATTTTCCGGGAAACTTACGTCTTTATGTATAATATCTTATGTGGGGATGCAAGGCCAAATAATCTCCCTTGGAGTGCTGCTAAAAACATTTTATATATATTTTACAGCGTGACAGTTATCACCACATATACACTTAGTACAGTGACCCAGTGGCCGTGACCTGACGGTTGCCTTACAAAATTTCACACAATTAAATGGTCATGTCTCTATCTACTACATTACTTGATATGGTCAAAGATAAAGAATACTCGTAAATGTTCCTCATATTAAAATGTTCATGGTGATATATATTTTTTTTCATTTTATTAGAGCATTCAAACAATATTAGAGACTTTAGAATGACACAGTGGAGTTTTGGTTGATTTATTCAGCATAGAAACACTAAATGAAGGTTAGACCAATCTAATAAACAAGCCTCAGTCTAACAGGCTACTAACCACACTGTTACCCCTAGTATGTACATAATTTTCATCTTCCATAAATACATTTCTTATTTCTTTTATGGCTTGCATTTTTTTATTACACAATGCATTTGAACCTTATTAATGCACCGACACTTTCTCATCGTGACCCTCCTCTCCACATTCTTAGATCTTTCTCTCACAGCCTGAAGCCCCGTTAGAGCTGGATTAGGGGAGATTCTGCAATTTCAGTGATTGTCAAGATTCATTATGTAAATCCAGTATGAATTTGCAGGAATTGTCGGGGTCTCAGGGAGTAAGAGACCAGTTGATTGACACTTGATTCTATTGCAGGGCTTAGTTTGCATGTTTGTGTATAAATCTGTGTGTAGTTCTAACAGTTATTATTAGTAATAATAGTGGAATGATTTCAACCAAGTATGAATCTGGAGTGTATGTAGTTTTTACAGTGGGACATTAATAAAAGTGGCCTCATTTTAATCCAGTATGAATCTGCAGTTTGTGCACTTTTATCATCTGACAGTAATAATTGTGGTGTGATTTTAATCCAGTATGATTTCATTTGGAAATCACACAAAGTCCTTAATGTGTCAAATTCAGCTCAAACAGTGCTCAATTCTTTCTTTTAGACAAAATAACGAAGTACAAACACAGTCCTCATACCTTAAAAGTGAACGTGCCATAGCATAACTGAACTGTATAAGCAGTATAAGTCCCGTTTCATGTCCGCTGGGCGGCGTCTCTTGGCGGCAAGATGAGGCCGGACGCCCTGAATTCCACCCTGCTGGGCTGGATTGCCTGGGGTTTGCCTTTCACATCAGACGCTGGCTCTCTTTTCTCATTCCAGCTCCTTTCAACGTCCGTGACTGAGTGCAAACAGGAAGCAGGTGTCTCCTGGCTCGCCTCGTGCAGAGCCGTGATGTCTCGAGGCACGAAAATGGGTATGGGGAGAACATTTTTGTAAGGGAGGTTATATTCACGCAGCTTCGTCCCATCCTGGCCAATGAAAAGCGTCTGGTTTGGGAATCTGCGCACCACGAAATGAACCACCTGCTTTCGCTCATAACTCTCCTTCCGTGACGAGTCTTTCTCAGTGAGCGTGTTTCTGCAAGAAAAAGAGTTCTTAGTAAAACTGTAGTTATGACAAGGCAGCCACAACTGTAACACAGACTCTATGGGCCGGTTTCCCAAACAGGGATTAAGACTAGGCCTGGATTATGTAGTGCTGTGAGTAAAGATTTTCCTTTGAAAAGGAAAATGGTAGCTCAAGATAGGCTTAATCCCTGGAATGTTGGATTTTGATCGGTAATAACTATAGAGATTATTGACTTTATGATATATATATATGAATATGGTGTTAACGTGCTGCGTTAATGTGAGACTCTTATCGCATGATAAAAAAAATATCGCCGTTAATCTATTCACAAAGTCGGGTTGGGACCTGGGTCTATACTACGCAAGCTTTGATGACTTTCACCTTGATATTTTAGCACGGATTTACTCTCTCTCGCGCTCTCTCTCTCTGTCTCTCTCTCGTTCGTGCGGACCGTCTCTCTCTCCCCGTCTCTGTATCTCTCTCTCTCTTTCTCTCTGTCTCTCTGTCTTGCTCTCTCTGTATCTCTCTCTCTCTCTTTCTCTCTGTCTCTCTCTCGCTCTCTCTTACTCTGTCTCTCTCGTTCCTGACTTTTCCGTATTTAAACTTCGGCTTTATATTTACATTTTCTTTAAGGGTAATGTATTAAACTGAGTTCCAAATGAAATTAAAGTGATCTGGGAGAACATT
>JBBPDC010069075.1:0-10718 GCA_037974485.1 Hemigrammopetersius urotaenia
ACTGTCCTCTCTCTCTCTCTCTCTCTCTGGGTGGGTAGGGTGGTCCTCCCTCTCCCCATCACTCAGTATAACTGTCTGCTCTCTCTCTCTCTGGGTGGGTAGGGTGGTCCTATTTTTGTGTCAGTGATACTCACTGTTTTACAGGTTAAATAAATGTCTGACATTCTGTCTCTGATTTCCCCCATCAGTTCCGATGCCTCTCCACAAGTCGGGCCGGGCTCACCGCCTGGATCCCACCATGATCTCGGCCCCGCTGGGGGATTTCCGCCACACCATGCACATCGGCAGAGGAGGGGACGCCTTCGGAGACACGTCCTTTCTGTCCAGCTGTGGCCCTTCCAGCCCTTCGTCTACCACAGAGTCGCTAAAGTCTGCCCCGTCACCCACAGTAACCACCTTCGACCCTCCGGAGATGAGGTTCAACCGCAACGGCGAAGACACTGCGGATTCCGACGAGGCCCTTCCACAGCTCCAGCACTCCGAGTCCGTCTCATCCTTCGACCTGGACCTGGACCTGGGCCCCTCCATTTTAGGAGACGTCCTGGGAGTGATGGACGGGCTCGGGCTCGGTCTGGGTGGCGAAGGTGAAGCCGTATTCAGCTCCGCCGCAGCCGATGGAGGCGTGTCTCTGAACGGTGCGGCGAACGATCTGAACGACATCAACGGGGTCCGATCCAAAGGCCTGAGGCCCAAAGTGCGATTCAGTGACAAGAAAGAGGAAATTATCGGCCGGCAGTACGGAATCGGAGCCAGCACAGAGGTGGAATTCGAGAGGGGACGAGTTACGTACCCGGCGGATGGCGTCCAGACGAGGGCTGAGGAAACAGCCGATAAAGGAATGGCTAATAAAGATGTGGCGGAATCAACCAATCACAGAGTGGATCACAGCCCAAGCCCCTCCTCCTCAGTGAGCTCGGAATACGAAGGCGTGTCCCCATTGGACAGGAGGAGAGAGGACGAATCAGAGGAAGAGTGCGTTGCCGGGGAGCAGGGCTACACGTTCGAGGACGAGTCCGACGATGAAATTGGCCTTTAGGAGAATCCTGTAGCAACTTTCGGGACCAAGCAGCGGAAGAATGCTTTTCTAATCAACATTCCATAAAAGGGAGACGTAACCAAAGCTAAAAAAAAAAAAAAGAAAAAAACTGGATTTGAATCATCAGTAGCTTTATAATGGGTTTACACACTTAAAGACGATCCTCAAAAGTTCACATTTCTGGTTTATTACTAAAGCTAACGCTATTGCATCATGGGAAAATGACTCTGAATATTATATTTAGTGCTTCTTTTACTTCCTCTGATCCTACATGTAATATTTAATATTGTAAAACAGCCTTGATAAGCAAACGCGTATTTCGGGTTCACATGTATCGTAAAGAGTAAAAAATATGCTGTAATCTGGGAAACTGAGTCTGGAACTGTTCGGGAAAGACCAGGTGGAATCGTAGCCATGGCTTACTTTGTAGTCTCCTGTGAGTTTCTTCATTGTTTAATAAATCATCTCAATACCGAAGCGAGTGGTTTAGATACAGAGCAGCAAACAACGTTTTCACTATTATTAACGTTTTATTTACATTTTATATCTTAACAACTGAATACTATATATAGCATTTATATACAGTTAGTGTGTTGGTGTGTGTATATAAACCTATCTATCTACATATATATGTATAAACAGCCATGGAAAAACATGAGATCGCATTGTTTGTTTTTCTAGTCATTGCTTTTGTAGTGTGTGGGAGTATGTGTGTGTGTGTGTGTGTGTGTGTGTGTGTGTGTGTAAAATGTGCAGGTCACTATTGCTTTATACACTATTGATCACACACTGATTCAAAATTCCAAATAGAAACAGGAAAATAATTTATTATAGCTTGGAAACTACACTCTTACAGTATTTTACAGCTGCAGCAATTAAAACAGTGTGTTTGTGTTTGTGTTTGTGTGTGTGTGTGTGTGTGTGTGTACACACCCACTACTGCACTCTTTCTCTCTCTCTCTCACACACACACTACTGCACTCACACACACACTGATGCTAACTGTACAAACAGTGAACAGAAAAGGGGAAAGGGGTCTTTTATGTTCTTCCATGGCTGTATTTTGAACTCTTTGAAAGTTTGGAACCATTTTTGGTAATATTTTAAAAATTGGGATGGGGGGGGGGGTTCTGCATATTCATTTTCAAGAATAAAGTTTTACTAAAATTAGCATCTAGAATTAAGTTCTGATGATATTAATATATAAGTCCTTGTTGAATCAAAACCAGAAAAAACACAGAATGAAGTTCTAAAGAAATCAGTTTCTGGGCTGAGGCTCTTAATACATTTCATATGAAGAAAGAATTTCTAAGAAAACTAACCACCAGAATAAAAGTCTAATAAAATGAACGTCCAGAATAAATGATTTGAAAAAGCTGATCACTTTCACCACAAAGTTATCAACAGAAAATGAAAAGATTTAATACGTTACGTACAGGACAGAATAACAAAGCAGTCTATAATAAAACTTTGAATAAAACAAATAATTCAGTTTGTATTTTATAAGAACACTATGTTGCAGAAATGATAACTGTATGAGTTATTAATGTGATGAGCAACTCCAGACTATGTGTTTAATTTGTTTAATAAATTCTATTATAATACGGCGTTATTAGAGGGGAATGATTATAGGAACAGAGGAGTGAAAGGAGGGCAGCGCTAGAGCTGTGGAGTCCTGTGGAATTTGGGCGTTCCTGAGGGAGTGACAAAAACAATGGGTGGAAAAAACAGTGGGTGGATGTTTTGCGTGTAGATGGCGTTTCTGTTGTTGTTTTTTTCTCGTTTCTTGCCAGGGCTGTCACACACACGGGGCGTGAGCGAGTCTGTAATCTGATACACAATCTGCCGTCCGCCTGGGCTCAAGTTCAGAGTACGAAGAACAAAGAGTGTAAAGCTGTAAAATACAGTCTGGGAGGAAACCTGACTTGACAAATGGGGACATAAAACTGACGGGTAGAATTTGGGACCAGGGTTTGTGTTGAGGGGACCGAAGTTTGTGAGTCGATTGAGGGAACTGTAACACTGGGAGTTGTAGTGTTGTAGTATAGAGATGTAGTGATGGGAACAGGGGCGGGGACAAAGGCCATGACGGGAACAGGGGCACACATCACAACAGGAACTGAATAAGGAAACTTGGAACGAGGGAGGAGTTTTGGAAACAGGTGTACATGTGGCTGGAGACACTTCTGGGACTTGACTCAAGGTGGCTGCCTCCTCCTGGGGGGGTGGCTAAGGGTGGACACTAAGGGAAGGGCGCTATGATTCAAGATTCAAGATTCTTTATTTGTCAGGACAAAGAGTGGACATTAAGGGTGGAGCTAAGGGCGGACACTAAGGGAGTGCCCTAGGGGTGGATGCTAAGGGAGGACCCTAGGGGTGTATGCTAAAAGTGGACACTATGGGTGGACGCTAAGGGTGGGCGCTAAGGGAGGACGCTAAGGGTGGGCGCTAAGGGCACATTTTAAGGGTCGGCGCTAAGGGCGGATGTTAAGGGAGGACGCTAAGGGTGGATGTTAAGGGAGGATGCTAAGGGTGGATGTTAAGAGAGGACACTAAGGGTGGATGTTAAGAGAGGACACTAAGGGTGGATGCTAAGGAAGGACGCTAAGGGTGGATGTTAAAGGAGGACACTAAGGGCAGATGCTAAAGGAGGACGCTAAGGGCGGACACTAAAGGCAGATGCTAAGGAAGGACGCAAAGGGGCGGAAACTAAGGGAGGATGTTAGGGGTGGACGTTAAGGGTGAACGCTAAGGGAGGACCCTAGGGGTGGACATTAAGGGCGGATGCTAAGGGAGGATGTTAAGGGTGGATGTTAAGGTTTGACGCTAAGGGAGAACCCTAGGGGTGGACGTTGAGTGAATGTTAAGAGCGAGCGCTACGGCAGGCTAATAAGGGGAGTCTAAGGGTAGACCGTATGCTTGTGCACTAAGGGTGGGTGCTAAGAGTGGACATTAAGGGGAAATGCTAGGAGTGGACATTATGATACCAATCTCTGCAATATTACAACAGCAGAAAGCTACAATATGCAAATGGGACTCTAAACCAACACAACGTTTCTGACAGGGTGACCAATCACAGCTCCGGGTGAGTTACTGGGTGTTCTGAGGAACTGAGGTCTTCACGTATTCCAACAAAAGTCTAATCAATTTAATTGTTTACCAGTGAAGTCCTTGACTGGCCAGCACATTTTCAAATGGTCCATGTTCAACATTTCCTCCTATTCAGTTTTTCCCATCACATTTATGTGGATTAATTTATAATAATACATTCTTATGCAACCATTTTCCAACCTGTTTATCCTAGTTACTGTGCCTTGAAGACTTCAATACTGAAGACTGTATTGCAGCTCATTCAAAAGGCAGCATGAGGCTGAAACTACAGGGTAAAGGGGAGGGGCCACACTGCTGCAGGTTGTTCAAGGAGATGTATGTAAATGTGGTGGTTTTGAGGTGTCACAAAAAACATTTGAGAATAGGCTTCATGTGGAGTTTAAGGCAAAAATCTTTCTTCAGAAGGCTTATAACCACATGACAGCTGTCAATTTAAGACATCTGCTGTCATAATTATACTGGTCAAGTCACATTATTGGAACTGAAGTCACTTTGGAAACATCTCAGCTGTGGAATAAGACCAAGAAATGCTGTTCAACTAGCCCTCTTTGGGTGCTGTTGACCTCTTTGGGTGCTGTTAACATTCCAGAGTCTGCCTTTGAACGGGTATGTACATGTGAATCACTCCGACACCTTCATGAAGAACACTGACCAGAACCTTCCACATTATAGACCTATTCTTTCCATACATTTGTTGTACGGGTTTAGTGATCAGAAACGTGTGTTTGTCCACTGTCTCACAAAAGCTGTACTGGAACCAGGGGCTACAATCACAGCTTCTGCAGCAACATATGGCGCACAAGTGGATTATTAACCCTAACCCCCTACTGGACATACAACAGAATTGCAGTAACAAAACCACTTGAGAACAAGTATTCCTGATTTAGTTCAGACTCACTATTTTACATCATCTCCATCCATATAAACACTCAGAGACACATGGAGCTTCTCTTGGGGGGGGTAGAAAGTAAAACGGCTGGGTTTGTGTTGGACATGTCTGGCCAGCATTGTTACGTTTAAGTCAAGAAATCCAAGTATCTATAATGTACCGTTTCACACCAAACCTACTCCAGATGACTGTTTACAAATACAAATTAAAAGGGAATTTTGTTACCCTTTAACTGGTAGAACAAGAATCACGCAATTTTCCAAACCAGTCGGTAAGATCTTAACACTCCCAGGTGTTCTGGAAACTGTTTATGTTGATCAAACTGAACTAAACCGGTTCTTCGTCATATCCAGAATTGCATACATGAGCGCAAGCCACACCTCATATCTGCGATTCTGCTATTATCTCCTGATATAGAGATCTGCAGGATAAAGCTCCTTCACTTCCTATTGCTGACATACCGCTATTGTAGAATCTGTTCATCTCATTCCCCTTCATCTCCCAGTTTACTCAGGCTAAACTGCTGTAGGCTGAATGGGAGGGGCTAAACTGCTGTAGGCTGAATGGGAGGGGCTAAACTGCTGTAGGCTGAATGGGAGGGGCTAAATTGCTGTAGGCTGAATGGGAGGGGCTAAACAGCTGTAGGCTGAGTGGGTGGGGCTAAACTGCTGTAGGCTGAGTGGGTGGGGCTAAACTGCTGTAGGCTGAATGGGAGGGGCTAAACTGCTGTAGGCTGAATGGACAGTCACGACTGAACTGTTATGACATCACAACCACAATGCCTGAAGCTTTTCCCCCTTGCAGACTGTGAGGAGTAAATGTTACATCCTGGAACTTTAACAATGTTCACACACTACATAAAACCCCTAAGAAAATAAAACAAACAAGGATTTCTTTTCCATAATTAGAAACTTTTGGAAGGATTTCACCACAGTCTGCCTGTCTCCAGAAGTTTCCAGATCAGATCTGCTGCTGAATGCTGAACTAGAACCCAGAATGACAAAATATGTAATTTGGCGACCCAGAATGGCAGGCACATGTAATTACGTGACTCGGCTGAGACTACAGGAGCGAGCTTCCTGCCGCGGGCCAGGAACATTCTGGAGCAGCTCATCCGGACAGCGCAGCTGAACTCGCCCTCACGCTGTTTTGGAGGACAAATACAAATGATTTTTTCGGTATTATGTTGATAAATATTAAACTTATATCAACATTTTGAGAAACCCTCAGGACATGACTAAACATCAGGCTGATGAATCAGAACCAAAACTAGAATGCATTTCTGCAAGACAAAGTGTGTTTGCACCGGATGTGCACAGAAGCTTATTTCTGCCGTGCACAGGTGAAAAAGCGGGCATGAAGACAAATGGCTGAGAGAATCAGAGACAAAAAATCAGTTCAGCACAAAACCCACTGATTACCTTAACCAGTCACACTCCTGCACTTTATTGTCCTTCAGGCACATTTTTCCCCCGGAAGAGCTCAAATACGGCCTCTAATCGGCTAACTGGGCTGCTGGTAGGGCTGGGTGATGTAACACTAATGATATGTTTCGCGATAGACACGTGATCGATATTAATAAAAAATGTGTTTGATAAAACGTTCGATATTTTGTAGTTTTTTAGATCCGTGCCGGAAAAGCAGCAGTCATAAATGGTCGTAGCACAGCAAAGCAACTGCTTTTATGGACGTTCTGCCATTTTTTTTGTGAATAACAAAGCTTCAGACGTCATCCCAAGCCTTGTATGGACTTGCTCTGTCGCGTAGAAGTAAAGTTATAAGAATTTAAAAACATGGAAAAATACCGCTAGCAGAGGGGGAGAGGGGCGAGGGAGAGAGAGGGGCGGAGGTTTACTCTGTTAGCACAGAGGTGACTCGCTGTTTATCAGTGTTATTTACTTCTAAAATCAAATATAACTAAGCGAAAATGAGTCTAAAACCCAGAATGAGTGTCTGTAAAGCGCTGAAACTGTGTTTTTCCACTACAAGACGATATAAACGTGTTCGTGCAGGACAGAGAACACGAGGAGTGCATGGAGCTTGCACAGATCCCAGCCAGAGTGGGCTGTTGTGAACTGTTTGTACAATTTTCATATAATTGCTTGTAATTTGATATAAAGTAAGTGACCGGAGTGTAATTTGGTGTGTGTGTTTTCAGTCTCTTCCAGCGGCCGGCCAGTGCACACCAGTTCTGCGCATCTACTATCCTATCTGAACACTGGGGGTCCTGTATGTTGAATAATGTTAATTTGGCTCATGTTTGCGTGTTATCTTGTTTTTACAATTTCAAGCTGTAAAAACCTGATCTCTGTATTTGTGTTTGACAAAAAAAATTAATAGATACATTTTTTAAAAGCTAATTTTTGCCCTGTTGTGTTTACATAGTTGGTCAAAGTAAAAATCAAATATGTTCATCATATTGCCTGGTTCGTGCTGAAAAAAACCCCAATATAAGACACTCTATATTTCACATTGCTGAAGTTTATATTTTCGTTTCAACATAGTAATACAAAACACATCAAAATATGCTCAGAGGAAGATTTAAAATAAGTTTAAAATAAAAATGTTTAAATGTAATATATTTTTCTCCTGGTCCTTATTTTAAATGGGTCATAAAAAATATCAATAATTATCAATATCGAACGATATGAAACACTGATATAGTGATACAGTTTTCAGCCATATCGCCCAGCCCTATGATTGTGTTTGTGTATCTCCCAAAGACCCTGGTTAAGGATAAGCAGCTCAGATAATGAATGGATGGATGGATCTATGGGTCCCCAGCTGACTTGCTATGGGAGCCAAAGATTCATGAATCAATAACCTGTTTATTTATAACCCATGGAACGCTGCACTGTTTGATCTGCCCAGCGACATTTTGTAATAAGCTGACCCTGACTCACATCTCTGGCTCTGATCTTAAAGATTTTAGCTCTTAAAACTCTCTTTTGGTTCTCACACTGTCCTGTGCTTTGGATAAAAGTGTCTGCCAGATCAATATAATGTAATGTGCGTTTGCAACAGAATACCTACCTTAATAATAAACTTAAGCCAAATTTTATTGTCAGACTAGTAGACTCCTCTTATCTCTCTCACTGCATGCTATCCATAGTTTAAAGGGGTTTTATGCAAAACTCACTTTTTACTAAAACAAGCTATAAAAGGTCTATGGGCTACAAATATGTTCATGAAGTTCTTTGCACAAAGTAACTTTTAAATAAAGAGATATAACCGATTTCAAAACGTGCCGTTTCAGGGCTCTGTCCCTTTCATGCAGCTGTTACTGGCCACGCCCCACCCATCCCATGCCCCACCCACCCCTTACATTGCTTGTTTGACACATGCAAAACAAAACAAAACGAAACAAACAAGCTAGTTCATACTTAACTGTGATAGAAACACAAAAGTCATTATTTGAAAGTACTTCCATCTCCCTCATCTGCTGACTGGTCCCAGACAGCAGGTCCAGATCCTGAAGATAGCTCCTTATTCACAGTTTTCCCTTCCACCTTAAATACTTAAAGTGGAACTTTTTAAGATGGAATGAAAGTTCCTGGGACACGGCCATGGAAAATGAACTGAAAGCCCAGCAGTCAGAGAGAAAGTGAAGGATTTGTGCTAATCTTTGCAGCAACAACACAATTCTTAATGTGTGACTCGCCTCTGCCTGTAGACACAGCACTCGGCTTATCTTTGCTCGTAACACCAGCAGACAACATGGAGGATCTTTAACTGATCTGGTTTTGGGGCACAGTGGAGCCATACCTTATACATCCATGGCAACAAAACACGCATTTTATGCAGTGGTTGGTTAATTTTCACAGCAATTTCTTTGGCTTAACTAATAGCGGAGGTTGTTTTATTGTGTTTTGAGTAAGTATTGGCTGGCTGGGCGGAGCCAGTTTTTGCCACTGCAGTGGTCAGGCACGTCTGAATTCAGCTTCATACAATACAAGCATATATACAATCCAGTATTTCATCCTGTGTTGCTGTTTAAACATAAGTTTACAGATTTTTTTTCTCTGATACATGAAACTTCAGAGTCTTCAGTAGAGCCTGACCGATAACAAAAAGATTATTGCTGAGCTTTTAAATTTGGGAGCTGCCAAGGTGTGATGAGCAACAGGCTAGTGGGTGTGGTCTCGACAGATGAGGGGTGGCTCGATGCAAATTCTATGCAAATTGGCCTAGTGGGAGGTCAGACTAGGCCAGGCCAATTCAAATGACGGCCCGCGGGCCACAAGCGGCCCACAAGCAACTTCCGAGTGGCCCAGTCCACATTTTTCTTAATAAAAAAAAAACACTCCCCGTTGCCTATAAACAGTTAAACCACAATGCACAGGATTGTTGTGTGTCTAGAATTGGTGGTAGTAGCCTATGATAGCCTATGATGTCTTTCTCTTTTTTTTTTTTACTTCAAAAGTGGAAAAAAGTATTGCTACTTCTTCATATTTTGCTAGTTTATCATTTTAAAAAGTTTTTTTAAAAAAAGCACATTTTGAGGTGCCATTGTCAGATGTGTCCATATTTAAAAGGGAAACAATAAAAGTTACTTGTTTTTTCAATATATTCAATATGTTGGTTCAAAACATCACCCACTGCTCACCATCTGTTAAAAATGTCTGGCCCAGCTCAATTTTTTGGTTTAAAACTCTGGCCCAACTGAATTTTTAAATGAATAGCCCTGCACTAGGCCATCCGTCTAAACGGGGCGTTTTGAAAGGGACCAAAACTGTGAAGAATAAAGCTGCTGATATCTTTTTATGCGAGAGTGATTTTGTGAAAATAACCTCATGAACATGTTTTGTGTAGCCCTTAGACATCTTATAACTAAAGCGAGTTTTGCATAATAGGTCCCCTTTAGTATTTCATCTCCAACTTGTAGAAGTAAGAGCCTTAGTGTTTTTTTCCTCCAAGGTTAAAGCATTGGAGCCCACAGGCTTTCATAGTTCTCCTCTAGTCACATAATATTCATCACCTATTCAGCTTGATATGTTCCAAGGCCAAGGTCTCCAGAGCCTCAGGAGTAGAGGAGGAGACAGTACCTCTGGTGGATAAGTGTGTTTACAGGCACTTTGCTACTCCAGTCCTCTTGTACTGGACTGGTTTAGAGCCGAGAAGCACATGACCACTGAACAATCGCACTCATTTAACTCCGACCCAGTTCCGATCTCTTTTTCGCGGTGTTGCTGCCTCATGTGAAATCCTCCTGAGACACACACACACACCGGCAGACCTTCAGGGACTGAAACCAATACAGGATGAATACTCACTCTTAATGGCGTGTCTGAATAGGACTTCACCTGATGGAGAAAACAGCTGCACAGGATGGCCTGACCAATATGAACATGTTTATGGGTGCAGCTAGAGAGTTGGTTTCTGTTCATTTCACAGGTCAACAGGTCAAAATCATCAGAGATCAGTTTCTGTGGGTGTTTTTCATGCTGATTTCAAATCTCTGTTTTTCCTGCACATACAGTGTTTGTGATGAAGCTAGTTCTAAACTGCATGATAGTTGATCCTATAATAATCATATGCTGAGTGTTTCTGAAGAAACAGTGGTGGCTGACTGACACCGATCATTATATCAGTGTCGTGTGGTGTAGTGGCGTAGTGGGTAGGATACTTGCCTCTAGACCAAGAGGTCATGGGTTCGAATCCTACCTTCAGCACCACCACTGG
>JBBPDC010069104.1:0-10717 GCA_037974485.1 Hemigrammopetersius urotaenia
TCTCTCTCTCTCTCTCTCTCTCTCTCTCTCTCTCTCTCTCTCTCTCTCTCTCTTTCTCTCTCTTTCTCTCTTTCTCTTATTCTCTCTCTGTCTCTCTCTCTCTCTCTTACCCTCTCTTTCTTCCTCTCTCTTTCTTTCTCTTTCTCTCTATTACATTGTTTACGTTGCTGATCGAGCACCTGCAGTTACAGATAAAGCTGAGTGATTAGTGTTCTCCGACGAATGTGTAGAGGCCGCGATAAGTTCTGTGTGTGTAGTGGATTACAGAGATTAGGAGGAAGCTTGTATTTTCCTTATACCACAGTGTAGTGATGGAGTCTTCCTACTCTTTTTTTACCATAGCAACAGCCTGCACACATCATCCATCGGCCGCCTGGATGAGCTTCAGTCTAGCGAGAAAACAGGTGAAGTGATGAACTGCTCCGACCCAGTGTTCAGCGCTGAGGCCGAAATAGACACTTTGAAGTTGCTGAGATGTAGGCAGATGAACTGTATGGTGGGGCTGCAGTGCTGTTCTCAAAACAATAGAACCTGTGCAGGGGCCACAAAGTAACCTTGGATGTAGTATTAATTGTATCTACCTAGTTATTTAATTTAATATGTTTTAATTTAACTTAATTTTAGGGTTGGTATCAGCACTTGCTTTTGTTATTTTTCTTAGTGTAATTATTTACTGACATATTTTTTTGAGAAAAATGAAATGAAATCTTTCCTAAAAGTCTTGAGGCTAGAATTTTATTATAGCTTTAATAATAATAATAATAATAATAATGAAACAATTTATTATTAAAATAATTATTAATAACATTAAACCATTTTGGGGAAGATGAAATTGAGGATTGTGTACATTTTGTATTAAATGCCATTTCTAGTTTTCACATATTATAACAACAAACATGTCCTTTCATTGGGGGGGATTCAAAATGGAATGACATGCTGTGTGTTATTCCTGCAGGCAGGGTTATGGTATAGCGTTATGGTATAGGCCCCTGTTGTGCCACTGAAACAGCTCTGACTTGTTGAAGGATATATTACACAAGACCTCTGAATGTGCCCTGTGGTATCTGCACCAAGATGTTAACATTTCTTTTAGGTCCTGTAAGCTGAAATGTGGGTGTGGGGCCTCTATGGATCAAACTAGTTTGTCCGGCACATTCCACTGATGCCTGATAAGATTTGATCTAGGGAATTTGGAGGTGCCTTGATTCAGTCGTTAATAGTCTCTGGAGGAACAGTTCTCCTGACATTTCTTAAAAGCTATTCAGTGCAGGCTTGAGTCTGTTCCCTCTGTGATCCATGCATCTTTCTTTCTCTTATTCTTTTTTTTTTTTTTTTTTAGTCAAAACCATACAGACCCCTGCTAGCACAAAATCCATTGTGTGTGTTAGCGTGACATTTCCTGAGCTAATGGATGGGTCAGCTTATTGATTTTCAACTTTGTCATTGCTCCCTGTCTAGCTGCACAATAGAGTCCCTTCTGTCCTGAAGACTGAAGCGTCCTCTTATATAAAACCTAAATGGAAATTCAGACACACAGGTCATGGATGGGTTAAAGGAGCCAAAAGATTTGCTCTGAGCATCGCTGTGATTGTCAGAGTGGTTTTGGAGCATCATCAGTCAGTCGCCAGATGTCTCTGCCAGAGTGGACTCAGTCTTGGCAAGGAGCGATAATCATCAGGACTCTCATCAAATACTGCCAAAGCAGAATGTGCTACAAGACAGAACAGTCTGGAGGGCTCAGAATCACAAAGCGAATGGTCCGTGTGGCATTTTACCAATGACCTCGACCTCGTTCTCTGGCAGGCATCGACTGATTGATTTATCTGACATTTTGTTTTAAGCACCTTTAGTGGTCTGGCCAGTTCCTTTCTCTCCATTCTGTTTTTTTGTTCTACAACTCACAGGTAACATGAAGTGCTTGTAGGCTGAATTGATCCTTCAGTTCTTGAGGATCACTGAGTCTCTTTGGCTTACTTTGCTGCCATTCACACTTTGTTAGCCTTCATTCTGAAAAGAGCTGTATACTCCCAGTAAAATGGCCACATCTGCAATCAATGCTAGACTATTCGTTAGCTTTTTTGTGTACAAACCAATGGTTTAATGGCATATACAGTCAGCTTTTGAATTACTTGCACTTATAGGTAACACATGGGCAAATGTCCCATCTCACACTATTTGACCTACAGTGCTTCTGTTCACGCTCCTCGCTGCTAGACGAGCTAATGAGTTAACTCAGTATTTCCCGTCTGTAGCACTATTAAATGACTGAGATGGAAAGAGGACTTTGCAGAGTATTGCCTTTTTTTATTAATTATGTGTTCTGCATCACCCCTATGTTGATATGTGCTAATGTGTGACTTGGAAGGGCTTAAGGATTACGATTCTGAAATAACTTTGTTATACCCATCTGCCTGATCTTGTACTGAACGTACAAGAGAAACACGTTGTTGTAAGTAAACCTTTATCCACAACTATGTTCTCTCTCTGCAAATCATTATAGAATATTTTGCCGAACATGGAGCCAGTGGAAGTCGAATCCGTGCGTCAAACTCTTGTACAGCAGGGTGCCATGCTGGATATGCATGAGACTTAAACAAATCCATGATACTCTCCAGGAACTGCACGTTGCCTGCTTCGCTCTTCCCAGTGTGACTCCACTTTAATCATCTGAGTTGACATCACTGGCTTCCACCATGCCTGTTCCTATTACTGAACATTTTGATGGTAACCAAGCACAACGTTGCACTCCATAGATCATGCCAAAGCTTTCTAATAAGGTGAAGTTAAAGTTGCGTTTGTTATATCACCACTCACAGGGAAGGCACTGAAGAATATGGATTCCACATGGAGTCAGAACTATGTTGGTTCAAAGTCATTAGATCACTTTTTCTTTCATTTTAAGGAAGTATTGTATTTGACCATTCAACCTCTGAAAAGGGAGCCGGAGAGACGTCAGCCCAACCGCAGCAGGGAAATCAAACTGCAGCAGCACTATCACTCAGGATGCCCACTTGAATTTTTCATGAAAAGACCATTATTAGTTCTGAATAAGTCACACACTCTTCCAAAACCCCACACATATTAGGTCATCCTGGTTGTTGTTGCACAAGCCTCCTATAGGCACTGAAGAGTACAGAAATAAGAAAAGAATGTGTTGATCACATTCTTGTCACATCCTAGAAAGCCTCAATCCCCATTAAGTTGCTGACATTCCTCTAGAGTACTCAGACCGTCAAGAACATCTCCTGCCACACAGAGCCTGCAACTTTTACCAGGAGCACACTGGGTTCTGAGAAAGTTAGAAATTATAAGTCTCTGCTCTGATACATTACACCACATAATTTACTACCAGATAAGTGTAGGTTGATGCCTCGCAAAGACAGTCACATGCATTGTCCAGGCCAAAGATGGTCCATGGCAGTGGTGTTGGTTGGCTTTATGTTTCTCTCTGATAGAGAAACATAAAGATTTATTTACACCTCTTAGCCCACTGATCTACTACTGGGACCTTGGTCGGGCAATCCTCTGGGAGAAGTGAAGGTTGATACCCTAAAACACACTGAAATGGAGACAGGTTAGTGGTAGAATGGTACAGTGAGTTGTGTGCAAACTCAACAGGGGTGGGGGAGTGGGGGGCTTGGGGGGGAGTCTGCCCATTAGTTCTGTTCTTGGCTTTGAAAAGTGTTGCCTTCTATGGTGTGCCAAGCAGTCTGTATTACATGTCATTGTCATTTTGGATTTTTGTTGTTTGTTCTATGACTTCTGCCTCTAGCCTTGCCTGTGATACTCTCGTTTCTGGTGTTTGATTTTGGTCTGCTTTTTCTGGATTATGTTGATGTCTACTTATGTATGACTTGGAATGACTTAAGGATTTGTTCTACATGACTGTCTGGTCTTGACCCCGAGCTGAATGTGAAAATAAAACCCTTTGTTGCAAGTAAAGGTTTTCAGACTTCTCTCTTTGCAAATCAGTACACGTTGAAACCATGAGCAAATATATTTAACTGCAATAAATAAACATAAAAAGCTTGCCAGTCTTTTTTATTATTTATTCAACTTTCATTTGTCCAACAGAAGAGCAATGCATCTTTTTCTATAACTCTAAATAGGATTGGAGGACAAGCAATGTGGTTACACTCCTCAGTGTAGAATCCAAGATCCTCTGTTTCATCCCACATGTTTTCAGTGGGGTTTAGGCCAGGAAAGATGTTGATGATTGTTAATTCTTGTTTATATTAGTGGTTCGCCTTCTCAAATAGGCTCAGTATACCTGATGATCAACAGGTGAGTTCAACCAGAAGTGTTTAAATCCAAACTGTGCTGGACACCAACCCCGCAGGCCTGGATTTAGACACCACTGGCCTAGTCTGGTGCAATGCCTCTTCATTGCTCCAGATGTTCCATGTCCTTTTCACCTCATGTCTTTGTTTGGCTTGTCATTGTGAGCATAAATCATGTTCCAGTGATTTATTGTGCTTTGTCTTTCATATTTAGTGCTTGCCTTGTCAAGTTTTCAGGTTTTGCCTTTTAGTCTCATCACCTTTGCTTTTCTTGTTCTTTGAAATTGATTGTCTGTCATAATATCATAACCAAACTCCCCCTGCCATATAAGCTCCATTACTATGTACTGATGCTCCATAACTATGCCACAGCAGGAACATCATTTTAGTTTAAGGGCACTTATATCCATTCAATATCTTAGGCTTCTGAAAACATCTGGAAAATACGGACATAAACTGTTCATGAATATTCAGATTATATTCATTATTGATTTATTATTATTGATATGTCATGATACGCTAATGCATGTGCTATGAAGTCCCTGTGTAGGTAGCCTACGCAAGAGTTTGCGAATAAGAGCAAGAACAGCTGTAATGTTAGTGAGGTTTGTTATTCAACCTATAATCCCTAAACATGGACAGCTAATAGAGGTCATTTGTACTGCTGACATCATGCCTAGAGAGTAAATAGAGGTCAGTCAGTTTTTGGCAGCTCATTCGTTCACCACAGCCTGAACACCATTTACTTAAGAATGAGCTTCAACACAGCGGGCACCAGGTCACACATGCAAAGAGTCCCTGCAGAACAAAGCCCTGCAGAAATGTAATTTGTTGTGTAGTAGCAATTCTACATTTAATACATTACTTCTGGTTGATTTTGTCACATTTCCAGTGATTTGCTATTCGCTCAGTGAATAGTTCATTTTCGTGATTTCAAGCGTCCGTCAAGCGTCTGTCCGTGAGAAAATAGGCTGCATCTAGCAAGTTTAATTTTTCAAATCCACATGCAATCTTGTTGAACTGTAATAAAAAAAAATTAATTGATCAAAATGTAATTTTGCCAAGGGCTAGCAGATGTATTTTAATTAGCTGGAAAGGAACTAGATATCATATATTTATTAATATTGCACTGAGCAATCATAGTCTTTCTCCACACAGCAGTTATTGCTCAGTAGCTCAGATTTTATGATCACAAATTGGATACCATATAGTTTTTATACATCTTATGTATATTCAGCAGTCTTATCTGCTCTCGGTTGTCTTGTTGGCCAAGTGGTTATTTATTCCTCATTCGGAAGGAAAAGAACAGTGGCGTTTTTCTCGCTTATTTAGAAGCCTATTAGCAAATGGAGATTCAGGATGGACCATGTGGCAGGCTGAATTAATGAGTTTATCCTAATGATCCCCCTTCATTCCTCTCTGAAGGCAACACAGATGGAGGCTGCTTGTGCTAATTCAAAGTTAGGAGCAACCATCTCAATCACAGCATGACACAGGATATATACTCGCAATTGTAGGTAAAAAGTATGGACAGTTCTGCTCAAATTAAATGATGAAATGATGAAAATCAAAAGGGGCTAATACAGACTTTTCTACAAATTTTGTTGCACAATTAGCATTTTCGTCAGTTATCAGTTAGCCCTTGTACAGAGCCAGTGGGCTAATGGGAAGGCCAGTTTAGACTAATGGTCATGAAGACTTCAAATCTTTAGAATTTTGGGCTCACAATATTAATAGTAATAGGGGTAGCACTCAGAAAATGGCTGAAGACCCCTCAAGAATCCCCCTCAATTTATGTATGGAGAGTCACATTCTGGATAACTAGTGTTTTGTAGAAATGATCAGTGGTGACCATTAACTTTCATAGACCAATCAGTGGACTGCCCTCTTAATACCTTGGCGTAGTTACCCCTACAAGAAAGGCAAATCAGTTCAGCATTAACATACAACACTGGTTACTTGGATTTTAAACGATACAATGTATGATTGTGGATTTGTATTAATTTTGTGCCATGCAGTTCTTCCCTGGCTGGTGGAAAAACACCAAAATAGTGACGCTTGGGACCTGCAGCTTGGAGGAAAGGATGCTGAGTAGCTTGTGCTGCTCCAAACCTGCGGGAATAATGGTGCTTTAGCAGAGATTTGACTTTTGGGAGATTGAAGGATTAGGACACATTAAACCCTGTTCAGCATGTTGTTTATGTTAATACTGACCTTTTGCTGATGATTACTGTGTATTAAAGGCCTATGGTGCTGTATGAAGTTCTGCAAGAACATGCTGATGCTTGTTTGAAGTCTGATACTCTTGCATAACGCTTAGTAAAATAGGCTTTTGACTATATTCATGACTTATCTAACATTCCCCTTCTGAAGCATCACCTTTTGCGACAACATAAAATTGTTTTGATGGAGCTGCTTGTGATTAGGATGTTGGATCAAAGTGAACGTCTCTGTTTGAAGGGATCTTTTTGATAATATTGCCATATGATCCACCAGGGTGGTACTGCCCATCAGATGGTGCTGTCCCTTCTAATGTGGACACACAGGATGCAGTGTCCCTGCTAATGTCTACAGGCAGGAAACAGAATATCAAAGGCAAATGCAAAGCCTTCCCACCTGCAAAATCTCTGTAATAATTGATCTTTGTGAGTATTTAGTCACGGTATAAAATTACATCATAGCGATATGCTTGCTCTTCAAAGTCAAAGTAAACTTTGTTCTCTCAGCTATAGACATGTATGCAGTGAGACGAGACTGCAGCTATATACATGTATATATGATTTTGGAGTGCAAAAGACATAGAATACACATATAGATACTGTATACAGGTTCAAGATGGTGTTTCCTACTTGGCCTTCTGCCTATCGCACCTCCTCCAGTGCACTTTGGGTCAGATGCAGGGTCGTCAGCTGGTGCCACCTTTCACCTTTCACCAAAACATCTCCAGGTGGGAGATGGTTTCCTAGGGACACCTCCTTACCACTCCCTGCGTCTGACCCTACTGGTGTATCTGTCCCCATATACTGTCCTTCCTCAGTAACCACAACCAGTAACTTGCTTACTCCGCCTCCTCTGCTAGCTCCTTTACCGCTCTCTGCAGCCTTGCCCCTGTTGTTCCTGTAGCGCGGAGGAGTTGGATCACCGACCTGCCTACAAAGCCCCTGCACCCGATCTCCACCGGGTGGATGGATGCTGCCCACCCTGCCTCTTTGCATTCTGCTGCCAGCTCGATGTATTTGAGCTGCTTCAGCTTGTGTGCAGCTGGTATGCCCTCTTCCCAAGGAACGGTCATGCTTTTTTTGTGTGCAAATAATCAATAGCATTTTAATGTAAAGATACAATCAATGCAAATGCAATAACTCTAAGGCAGTAGTCAAGTACAGATGTAATGTGGATGTGTTTTGTGCATGTGGCTGCATGTGTATCAGGAAAGACTAACCTGCAAAAATAGAGTGTTGAATCAGTTTGCAGTTCAGGAGCGTGTGCAGGTGGAGTGTTGAGGAGTCTGATCACAGCTCTGTCTGATGAGTTTTTATTTGCTGCTAAAGCATCTTCCAAATAGAAGCAGTGCGGAGAGTCTATGTGAGGGGTGTGAGAGCCGCACACAATGCTGGAGGCCTTTCTGATGCAGTGTTTATGGAACATGTCTTGTAGTGAGGGGACAGATTCCCCAATGATGTTTTCAGCTGTAGGTCTAAAAGAGCCTTTCTGCTGAAGGCTCTCTCAGTCTGCATCACTGGCATTGGTTGGGATGCTCTTTATGGTGCCCATCTTGAACACTGTGAGGATGGGGTGAGGGAGGTTTGTGTTGAAGACGTCAGCCAGTTGATCAGAACATTCTCTGAGCATGTAGTCAGGAATGCTGTCTGGTCTAGCAGCTATTCATGGGTTGACCTTGTTGAAGTTTCTCCTCATGTCAGCTCTAGGCAAACAGATGACCTTATCAGTGGTGGAAAGGGTGGTTTTCCTCACAGGCTCTTTGTTCAGTCTATACAGTGTATAGAACTCTTAAAGTTCCTCTGGGACTGTTGTGTCTCTGTCACTGCTGCTTGGCGCAGGCTTGTATTGAGTGACAGCCTGAAAGCCCTGCCATAAACTGCTTGTGTCTGAAGTGTTCGGGAAGTTTCTCTGGTGCTCTGTGAGGGTGGTTGGACCTGGCAGAGGGCAGCTCTGTCCCCTGACCTCTCTTTGCAGTGCATGGACCTTTGCCATTTCATTGTATCATGTGCTGACACTTTTGGAGACTGTAATATCTTCTGTGCATTTGCTAATGTCATTATGGGCGGGCCTTGGCCAAAGAAAGCTGCTATGAATTCCAGATCTTCAGCCGTCAGTCTGAAGGTCTGGCTACGTGAGACTAAAATGAAGCCCATCCTAATGCCAGCAACCCTTGTTCAGAACATGTTCCTGTAGCTATGTGGTCAGGTATAAAATTAATAAACTAACGACGACGACAATAATAATAATTATTATAATAATAATAATAATAATAATAATAATAATCATAAAGTGAAAGTCATTCTCAGCCTTTGCTCAGATGGCCTAGAGAACCAGGCTGCATTTGAAAAACAAGATGTCTCTAGACAAGATGCTTTCTAAAAGCCGTCTGTCACTTGACGTTGGCTCTACTAACATTAACTGGGTTCAGATTGTCAGGAGTACTACTGGGATTATAGTGAATTTCAGTAGAAATACAGCAGGAAGTACGACATTAATGATGTGACCAACAGGTAGTGCAAGCTGTTGGAAAGCGCTTAGCAAGTTGAAGATTACTGTGTGTGTTTTGTAGATTTGTGGATGTAGAACTAAGGCTTGTTGAGCTTAGGCTTCAGAATGAGCATCTGCCAGGGTCTGCTGTCTGATGGCCTGATTTCAGCTGTAACAAAAGAAGATTGGAAGAAACGGATTCCTACACTGAAGTCTCTTTCAATCAAATGCCTCAGTCAGTCCCTTTGAACACCAGCCTCTTGGCTCATAAGTGGTGCAAATATCTAAGCACTATTCTCTTCACTGGGAGATGGCCAGCTTAATCCTTGATGCTGCCACAGCCATCCAGAAGAACATAATAGTCTTAGCTACCCCCATCAATTAGTTGGCTAAACAGAACTAGCTGTTAGAGTTCCCCTTTAAGCTTGTTGAGTTGACCAGTTATGTTGCATTAGCAATAGTAGGTAGATAAGAAGCATAAAAAGTAGATAAGAAGCATAAAAATAATTTTTAAAAAAATGTAAACTTCTTAGGGCCTAGAAAGTTGTGGTATAGATACTACTTGATTTGAACATAAATGTATCGTCTATTGCTTAGTAGGTTACTAGAAGCAGCTTAAAGCCTCACATATTTGTGCTAGAAGAAATCAAGGAAGACAAACTTAATTTAGTTAATGTGCTTTTTATGACTGTTCTTAATGATGAATGTGGTGGCTGATAAGCTGGTGGGCTGTGGTCTGTAACCGGTGGGCTATGGTCTGGCTATATTGTTGACCTTTAGGTAGGTGGGGCTTGCTTTTGATGAAGTGGACAGTGAAAGTAGATTAGGGTTGATCTTTTATCTGGATGCACAGTTTGTGTTAACCATCTTTTAGACCTTTGCCAGTAGTTAATTAATGACCCAAATATTATGCTGTCAACTCCAGCCCAGTGTTCAGAAACTGACCGGTGATTAATGCAGTCACTGATAAACAGGTGGGCTATAGTCTGTAATTGTACACCTGTATTGTGGGCCTTTAAGTAGGTGGAGCCAGAACATGGAAGCAAAAATGCTGGGGATTCAGATAAAGTGGACAGTGAAAGTGGATTAGCATTGGCCATGGACACTATGGCATAACTCTACATTTTCTGTTTTGTGTTTCTGAGCTGAAACTTTAACTGTGGGCCTCTGCATGATTGCTGAATAAAATTGCACTGTCAAGAGTAAACACAATATAAAGCCATTTAATGAGCCTTTATGGAGCGGCCCCTCGGTCAGAAACAATTTTCATTAACAAATGGAAACATTCATTTAAATCGTGACAGACTTGCACACAAACCTGAATGTGGAATGTCTAAATTATTAGTAGGAATTAAGCTCTTGTCTTCACTCTGACTGTCTCATTAGCATCCATAGTAGCCTTGACATTGCAGAAACACTGTTTTACGTTGAAATAAACTGTAATTAGCCCTTTCCTCGCGTCCTATATATATATATTTATTTTATAATTTTTTTCCTGACTATATAGTGATACAGCAAAAATACAATGGTGTGCTTTAAGGTTTGTCTGGATTATTTTGTTATTAATTTATATAATTGTCACGGCTAGGTCATGTTTTTGTCCTGGTTTTGCCCTGTTCTGTTTGTTTCTGTTCTGTGGACTTTTATTATGACGTGTTCCTAGGTTCTGCTTGTGTCACGTGGTTTTTGTCCTCACCTGGTTTCTGTTTATGTGCTCCCCAGCTGCCTTG
>JBBPDC010069132.1:0-10716 GCA_037974485.1 Hemigrammopetersius urotaenia
TGGCCCGGACAGACACGGTGCGACGGGTTGGTTTTGACCCCTTTCTGAATAGATTAGCTCATACAGGTAAGAAATTCTTTTCTGCTTTCTAACATAGTTTTACTGATCTTCAGCAGTTATCCCTTTGCAAAATTTACATTTATGACTCATAGACTCCTATAGTAGTATACCAGCTTGACTGAGGTTTAAGGTTGCTTTATTGTAACCAGCAGCTGTGTACATGTACAAAGTGAGGAAACAATAACAAGCTTTGCATGGGCAGGGTGCTCTCATATATGTTTTTGCACTGGGGATCATACGTTCCCATTCATGCCACTGATCTATGGTGAGTTCTGCCTGTATACACCTATATGAGTAAGACACAGCTCTTGATTTTCCCTTTTTCTCTGTGTCACTGTCCTACTCCTTTAGAGTTCTTCATTGATGGCCTTGGTGTTTTGATGGTTGCAACATGCAAAAGACTCTCAGTTGGCCATCAGACACGGTCCCTGGCGGTTAATTATAGCAAATACAGGTACAATAATGATGCAAGAGGAAAACTGTCCCATCATTTCTTTAAGAATCATCTCAAGTGCATCAAGTACTGAAATAGCTTTTAGGAGGTTTTCTCGACCACACTGTGACAATGTCTTCTGACATATTTATTATATAACCCAAGAGAATATAATAAGTATATGAATAAATATTCTATTATAATAGAATATTCCACATCATTTTTTCAAGGGCATCTAATATGACTTTTGGCAAAGCGTATCAATGCACTTTTTATTCAGCATATTGTTACTGTCCAAAAATAAATAAATAAAACAAAGTATCAATGAACAGATTACTTTTTAATTTTTTTACTTGTAATCTAAGATTATGTATAGCACTTTATTAAGTCATTTTTGAACATGCCTATTCGTCATTCCTTCTGAAAGTTTCACACAATTTGGAAAAATGAAGAAACATTTTTTTCTTTGTGCAGAAATGATATTCACCCCATCACTACCACCCCCCATCCTACCAAAACACCCCTTTGCTTATGTGTCATCATCATTTTCAATGTTTCCAGTTGCATCTTTGGGTGATTTAGCAACTCTTTCCTAAGTCTGTGTGGAAGATGTGGATGTAGAGGTTTTTGCAAAAGAAGTATCTGTGAATTTAGCTGGTTTGAATGCAAAAAAAATTGATTGTTTAAAAGCAGTACATTGGCTGAAGATGGGTTCCTTAAAAGAATACATTTTTTCACCAACTAATCACCTTATCATTACCTTTAAAATAAGTTGTTGAGCTTGACCATAGGAGCCTGATAGAAAATGCTCTTTTAAAAGAAAAGTGGTCAGGCGGACTTAGAGGCTTTTGCATCTGAGCTCTTATATACATACATAAACATACCCACATACCATATATTCATATATACAAATGTATATATACAAGGGACCTCTTATGTACTATGAAGAGAGAAGAAAAAACATTGCAGATGTACAGTGTGTACTTTCAGTGTAAATTGTGCAAATGAGGCACATGTAATGATTGTCTTGGGAAAATGTAGCAAAGTGTGCAGGTATTGCAGTATGTGGGCAGTGTTCAAGTAGACAGAGCTGCAAATGTGAACATTCACTCTTGTAGCTTTGATTAAAAAAAAGTGACAGGGTTGTGTTATATAGTGCAGAGCAGGGTGTGGAGCAAGGCAGCATGCTTTTCAGGAGACGGCTGCTTGGGGGAAGAAGATATTGCATAGTCTGGCAGACCTACTCCTGATGCAGCAGAATCAGCAGAATAATGTTGAGTCGAAGGTCGCCAGTCTTTTGTCTCGTCAACATTTTGAAATTATTGTTTATGCACCAGACAGCCAGCCGTCGCACCTCTTCTCTGTCATTGTAGTCTGTGATGAGCCCCACATTTGACAGGAGCAGTCGTGGGTCAGCAGTCAGATCTGTGTGCTTAACTTGTACAAGCAAATACAGTGAACTGGAAGACGATGTTCTGCACTGCAAGAAATATCTTGATGAGGGATTTTTGTTTTATTTAATTAGCACATCTGGTTTATTATATCAGTAATAATTGTTATTGCAAAAGGGTCTGACAATTAAATAATATACATTTAGTAGATAAAACTAGAGAAGAGCCTTGTAGCCTTGTAATATTTTTACACCAGCCTCATAAGGAGATGCAACACATGGGGAGGTTAATCACTGAATAAAAGGGAGAAGAGATTATTTTGCATACATTTACTTTGCATTTACTTTAGAGTGAAATTCTCAAACGGAGAGTGACAACACTCAATCCTTAATCTTTAGGATTAAGCCAGCCCAAACCCTGAAATAAGATTAGAAAAGGTGACACATGTAAGCTGTGTGCTGGCTTCTGTGATAACTGGGTCATTCGGATGTGACCTTTAATCGGCACAGACAATGAAAACACAAATATAAGACTCTGAAGACTGAAGATCTGTTGTTTTTGCTTTTATTATAAAAGAAACCCTACTTTTGCTCCTTGACTCTAAGCCATGTAGCTGCTCCTTTATCAGATCATGTTTATATGGCACAACAACTGCAATAAGTAAATTCTGTAGCACAAAATACCTAAGGATCACACTTTAAATGCCTTTTAATCTCTTCAGCCAGAGCTTAAAAACAACCTGAAATAACCTGTTTCTTGCTTGATGCCTTGCACTTCTAACCCAGTACTGATTCATATCGTTTACAAGCAGCAATTGAATTGGGACTTACAGTGCAGTTTGGCAAAAAAGTAACAAAGTGAGCCTCAGCTCTCATTAAAGGCTGTCAGTGGTGTGGTAACAACACCTTATATGTAACAAAAAACTTTAAATTTATTGTAGATGTTATTTTTATTTCTATTGGTCCGTTCACCCTGTAGGATTAATATCATGTCAAGGACAACTTGTGTTGTTAAACAAATATGACGTTTTAACATAACCAAGATTATGTATTTTTTTTTTTTGCCATATTGGTTTTTGCCAAATTTTACCTTGTAATAAAAACATATAACATTACATGGTGAAACAGACTTTTAGTTGATAAGGACTAAAGCTGTTTTTAAAGAACAGAAATAGACTCTTAATAACATGGTAATCAGAAAGCACACTTGGGTCATGTCCAGGCCACACAAGCTTTGGCTGTACTCACTGGGTTTACTGCTCTTCAAGAGGTCATGGCTTTAATCTTAAATCGGAGTGTAGCCACAGGTTTGTCAAATCCCCACAGGTGCAAGTTAAGCATTAGCATGGAGCCTGAGGTCATGGGGCATTGGCGCTAGAGAAAGTGAGATGAGGAAAAAAAGCAGTCCTTATAGCTGAGCCTTGAGGAACTCTGCTGCCCTGATGCCATGATTTGACCACCCTAATTACTAAGATGACTTAAGCTAATCAGGTCAGGATGTAGGATTGTTTGTTGGGATTCAGTCTCCTCCTTCTGCCACACTTTACCATCTGGTGGTGATCCTGAAGAGACGAAGGCCAGGGCCGGAGTGTTCAGTCCATCTTCAGAAGTCCAGCCGCATGGTCCCTTAAGGGCGGAAGACTATCTTTTCGCTCCATCATCTGCCCCCCACACCAGAAGGTAAGCATAGGTCTCTTCAGTGTTTTTATTCTTTTTCCAAGGAGAAATGAGAATAAACTGCAACTGAAAAGCATCAAAAGAATGAAAACTGGAGTTAAAAACTAAATCCCTCCCTTGGAAAATGAATGAGCTATATTGATTTGATTATACTCGGAATATAATTTTTTCATGTTTTTTTTATATTTGTATTACTTGAATTTATTTTTAATTACATTTGTATTTGCACCTGTCTACTGTAATCTGGAAAGTCTCATTTTAAAGTTGTTATTTAAAAAGTGTCAAACTTTTAGCATGCTTTTGTTTGGAAAGTGACAAAAGGATAGAATCTGTTACTCCAAAAAATATTAGAAGGAAGTGCGAGAACTATGCTGAGGCGTATTGATGCAGAAATGCCATTATTGCATGTGATTAAAGGAAAGTGACCATTTTTGTCATGAACACACAAAAGTCTTCTCTACATTTAGCCCATTCATCCTAGTGAAGCAGCGGGCAGCCAGGAACACAGCAACCAGGGAACAGTACGTAGGAACGGTACCTCAAGGGTACCTCAGATTTTTTGTTTTGCAGGGCGAACCCCCTAACCACTTGGCCACCAGCTGCCCTTGTTATGGAGTGGATGAATCCTAGCACAACAAAATAAAACTTCAGAAGTGAACAAGTGAAAAGAGCAGTTACACTGTCCTAATGTCCAAGTACAGTTAATGACTGAGCTAGGTTTCGAAATGGTTTCCATGATCAAGACACAATTTCCTCTGTGCAATCAGTACATGTACAATAGAAATTAAGTGAGCTCTTTTCACAGGGCAAGATGGCGCGGGATATGTCCGATAAGGATATCCTGAAAATGGAGATTGATCAGCTTCAGAAAGAGACCAAGAATACAAGAGAGCCTGTGAGTATCTTCACACAGGAATGAAAAAGAAGGTAGAAGACATGAAAAATGTATTATGATGACGATGATGATGATGATGATGATGATGATGATCATTAGTTGTTGTAGTATTACTGTATGCAATTAATATTAGAAATGTATTTAAAAATTAGTAAAATCTGCAAACTCTGTAAGGCCACTGTATATTCAAACCGTTACTAATGTACTGAAGAGTTCTTATTGCCGTTTTGTTACCTCTTCACAAACATGTCTAAACTTTCTCTTTATTTCTCTTTCTCTCTCTCTCTCTGTCTCTTTGCTCAAAGGTCTCCAAAACAGCGAAGGAGCTTTGTGAGTTTGTTGAAGCACAGTCCGCTGAAGATCCTCTTATTAAAGGAGTGCCTGAAGACAAGAACCCCTTCAAGGAGAAGGGTGGCTGTATAATAACCTAGCCCAGCCTCAACACTGGTTCTGTGGAAAAAAAACAATACAGGGACTATTGTAGTGTCCACTTACAACCTGGGTTTATGTAAAAAAAACACAAGTCTGTTTCAACTGCATTCTTTTCCCATATTCTCTTCCCCCTCCGTTCTAACTGTTTTCAGGCCATTTCAGCGATGTACAATGTGAATTAAAGTATGTGTGCTGTAACACTGTGTGCTTTAATTTGTGCAACAGCTGTTTGTGAAGTTTATTTTTATGACATCACAAAATTCTTCAAACAGGACAGCTTGATGGAAGACACATATGGATTGCATCCTCAAATCAATGCTAACAGTCTCTTACTTCTCAATCAAATGGATTTGATTAAAGTAATATGGAACATTTCTGAAATATAATTATTTTCGTTTAAATGTCTGGAGAATCAAAACTAAACATATACAGTAATCCCCTGCCTTTTGCAAGGGTTACGTTCCAAGAGCGTATCGAAATACAGTGTTGTGTTTTAGTTAAAAAAATGCCTAAAATGTCTTTTTTATAGTGCAACCCTAAATATGCCCCCAAATATGCTCCCAGAACACTTTCATTTCATTTTAAGTTTAATGCATTACCCATAAAGTAAAGGTATATAAATAAATATAATCAGAAAACGTTATTGCTTAAAAAACATTAGCATTAATGGTTAGCATTAGCAGGGTGCAAACACTCATACACAAAAGAACAAGATAGCTCTCTGTGCTGATGCTCAGTTAAGTCAGGGACAAGGTGTGTGGTGGTGTGTGAGAGGGAGAGAGAGAAACATTAGCATTAGTGGTTAGCATTAGCAGCGCGCAAAGAATCGTGCACAAAAGAAACATTGAAATAACTCTTTCTACTCTTTCCACTCTCTCTATGTTTAGACAGGGCACCGCTTACTAATACTAAATAAACTGAGATAAAAATTGGGAGTAAAGTTTAAAACACTAAGAGTGTGTCCGAAATCACGCACTTGCGCACTTTTAGTGCACGATTTTAGTGCGTAGTGCGCTCACACTGAAAACCAAGGTAAAACTGAGTGCACTGAAAGAACCCGGATGGTGCACTGAAATCGGCCAGAAAACGCAGTGCGGAACGAAGGATAATATGCGCACTACGGATGCCATTTTGACCATGTAGAGAAAGGGGCGGGACTTTAAACGTGTTTTCAATTTGGATAGTGGCGGCAAACAGTGAAATACAAGCCCAAGCGGAGGCAGCTGGTTCGTATAAATGTAAGTAACGTTAACAAAATTGTTTTACTAATGGTAAAACCGGCAGATATTTTGGCGGCTGGTCAATCGTGAGCAAATTATTGTGGGGATTTCCACATAAAACGATGAGTTTGGTTCTTTAAAAAAAATCTGCGTGTCACTGAATCCGTGACTCCTAATCCCCGTAAAACTGGGGGATTACTGTATACTGTATATATGTATACAACCCATATTAGGGCATTAACGACTCAATGAACAAAGGCAAAGTCGAGTTGACTAGTTATTTGTTGACGTCATCACACAGACGCATTAAAAATTTTATTAAAGATCTCTGTAACATTAACAGTCAACATGACAATTAAACAAAACAAAACAAAGTCTTGAATTTTCTGGTAAATTTAAGTGTACAACAGAAAGTGGGAAATGTTAAGGGGTGTTACCAAAATTGGGGGGTGCCAAAATTGTTGTTGCATAGCCCCCAAAAAGTGAGTGCTGTTTGTTTGACCGTTTCACTTCCTGTCATTGCGCATGCACAGTTTGTTGCATGGCGGTAAACATGGCGGAAAAAGAACACAGCATGGTGGTTTCATCATGCTGTTGGGCTGTGTGGCCAGTGCAGCTACTGGGAATCTTGTTAAAGTTGAGGGTCTCATAGATTCCAGTCAATATGAGCAGATTCTTGAGAACAATGTTCAAGAATCAGTGACAAAGTTGAAGTTGCCCAGGGCCTGGATATTTCAAGACAACGACTAAGGCATTCATGCAGAGGAACAAGTACAACGTTCTGGAATGGCCATCTCAGTCCCCAGACCTGAATATTATTGAAAATCTGTGGTGTGACTTAAAGCGGGCTGTCCATGCTCAGAAACCATCAAACCTGAATGAACTGGAGATGTTTTGTAAAGAAGAATGGTCCAAAATACCTTCAACCAGAATCCAGACTCTTATTGGAAGATATAGGAAGCATGTTATTTCTGCAAAAGGAAGATCTACTAAATATTGATGTCATTTTTCTGTTGGGGTGCCCAAATGTATGCACCTGTCTAATTTTCTTTAAGTAACTATTGCACACTTTCTGTAAAACCTATAAACTTAATTTCACGTCTCAAATATCACTGGGGTTGTCTGCTATATGATATATTTAACTAAAATTGCTGATCCAAACAACCAATGATTTATAAAGAATAATCATGATAATTGTCAGGGGTGCCCAAACTTTTGCATACCACTGTATATAATATATATATATATATATTTTATTTTATTTTTTTTTTTTTTTGGGGGGGGGGGGCTGTCGATTGGGGGTGTTACCAACCTTGGGGGGTGCACAAATTGTTGTTTACTCGCCCCCAAAAGGTGAGTCAAGTAGTTGCGACCGTGGGTAAACGTGATATTTTGAGTTTTTTGTTCGACCGTTTCACTTCCTGTCATTGCGCATGCGCAGTCTGTTTCCATGGCAGCTTCCCCTCATCAACCACATTTTAGATGCAGTTCAGGTAAGCTTTGTTCTTGTTTTATTATCGAAAATAACCTAAATGAAATAAACAACTATTTAACGCGAAATTTTACGTTGTCTTTCGAAAAGGCTATTCTAAGGAATGTGATGATGTTTTCCAGGGAGCTCAGACAGCTATTTAGCGATTATCATGGCGGTGTTGCGGGCAATTCAGTTTCCCTGTTTCCCCATCTCTTTGCGCACGTGACAGAATGCTTCAGTTGGGTGTATTGAATAGTGTACTAAAGTTGAAGTGGTTGAATTCCTTCGTTAGTCATAAGGAGTCATTCTGGTTTAACATACCTAATGCAGTTTTTGGAAAACTGGGTGGAATTGATTTTTTTTGTGTGAAATGGTCAGATTTCCACCAGCAGGTTCTTCGATACTGGGAACTTAATATTTAAACACAATTTTACTCCACATAATACACCCCTGTGGAACAATAGATGTATTCTCAGTAATCGAAAATCTTTGTTTATAGGGAATTGGATGGAAAAAGGAATATGGGCGATATCACATTTGATGGATGATTATGGTCACTTTTTTATGTTATAATGATTTGTGTGACAAATTGAATCTTCATTGCTCAATTAGAGAATACAACAAGGTAATGAAGGCCATCCCAGTATCCCTACAAACAATGATTCAACAGTTTGCATTGTACTCTAATACTATACCAGAAATGAGATCACTTTGTATTGAAGGCATAAATTTAAAGAGCAAACAATTTACAAACAAGTTTATCAGAAAGCTATTAATTAGACAATACTTCCCCAGTCAATTGAAAAGCAAATATGTTCTTCACGAATGTAGTGAAGAAGAGGCAAAGAAAATAAGGAAGAGGTATTTAGTAAATCTGATTCTGCCTAAGGCCAAGGAAGTGACATTTAAAATTTTAAATGACATTTATCCTTGTAATAACATTTTGCATGGAAGATTTTGCATTGGGAGAACAATTCATGTGGGTTTTGTGGGAAAGACATTGAAACGGTAGAGCATTTGTTTTTCCAATGTGAACTGCAATATTTCTGGCTTGAATTTCAAAACAGGCTTCATTCCAAACATATACCATTATACACTTTGACAGTGGTCTCAATTAAAGTTGGAGTATTGGTGAAAGATAAGAACCTAGACTTTCTGATAAATAACCTAATTATTTTGTGCAAACACTTTATTCATCGATGTAAGTAAAAAAATAATTGCTCTCTTGAATACATGATGGACAAAAACGCCCAGAAACTCTTAAATAATTTGAACTCGTATTTCTTCTTAGAATAAGACCATACCCTTCTTCTTTTTTGTTTTGTTTTGTTCTCCTTTTTTTGTTGTTGTTCGTTTTGTATTTTCAATCTGCTGTATCAACACTAGCAATATGTGTTCAGTTATTGCAATGTGCCGCTAAAATTTGTATTTGAATTGTAAATTGTACATACTAATAAAAAAAGTTGGGTGAATGGGTTAAATGCAGAGAACAATTGCAAAGGGCTCTAATTAGTGGCGCAAAATAGGGGTATGAAATATATGCGGTGCAAATGCGTGCACCGTCAGGGGGGGGCGCCAAAATATCATTTCCACTTACGTTTTAAAACTGTTCTTGTGCTTTTAAATCATGACTATGTGTTTAAAATATTTAAGAAACGTAAAGCCTGGCCACTGGCAGCGGTTGCCGCGACGGGCGCCCCCTCCTTTACTTTCCACGGGGAGTGGGGAGGGGTGTAGTAGCCTGTCGCTCATTGACGTGGTGGCGCATCTATTTGTGGCAGGATGGAGAGAGGAAAAAAGTTCCTAGCTTACTTGGGTTAAGCAAGCTGAAATTGCATAGCGATTTCTTGCTGATGCACACAGGCTAATGGCAAGGATTTAAATGCCGTTTGTCAAATTGTATGAAATGTGCGTGCATAGTGAATTAAACGGTCGGACTAGCACTTGATCGTGTAATCACCGTTCATGGATAGCTAGCTAACACATGACTGACAGAGAGTCAGATGAAAATAACCCAAGTGACGACAACACCGTACATTGCAACTAGACCAGAGGTCAGCAACCAGCGGCTCGGCTGCGCGTCCAGTTTCGCACAGGACGTTTCCTGATGCAACGCTGCTGCAGTTTATTCATGCGTTTAGTCCTGCAGGCTGTCGGCACACATCCACGCTGCAGCCAGCAGATACAGCAAGTGTCCAGTGGACTTTGGACCCAGAGCCTGTTGTAGTTTGAAATGTGATTATTGTGATCTTGTAACATTAAAATACAACGTTTATTCTTTTTTATTTTTACAGTTCTAAATGTTCAAATTGTTTTCTTTGAATAAATCAAATTTCACAAGAAACACACTAGCCTAGTTCTGTTTCCTCTGGCCAGTTCTATACTTGACAAATGGGCAAGTGCTAAGGCATGTTACAGTTCAGTAACAGTTCCCACTGTATCCCTCGGCCAGTGATGGACTGGATAGTACTTTTTAATAGTTGTGGTACTGAAGTACATTTTTGAAGCATTTTAAGTATTTTGGTAGACTTTTTTACTTTTTTTTTATGGTGAAAAAAGTGAACTGTAAAACGGACATGTCTTTTATACCATTATTTTGGTTGAGTGGGGGGGGCCAAAATTATTGTTGCATACCCCCAAAAAAGTGAGTAGTTGCGCCCCTCTACACGACTCACCACAATTATTTATAATACATATAAATAATTTATTAAACCTTGGAAATGGTAAACTACACCCTTAGATTACTTTACAATTGCAACAATTAAAATATAGATGTTAAGAACATGATGTGTGCATGTCAGAAACAGGAGTGAAGCGGCTGGAATACAGCACATAGAATAGCTGCTCTACAAACACTACTACACTCACAACACATATAGAGGTCTTTTTTTTTTTTTTTTACACAGCTCACACTGCAATAGATCAGATAAGAGTTAATGAGATTAACGGCGTTAAAAAAATTAATCTATGCCCACCTCTATATATATATATATATATATATATATATACAGTGGTGTTAAACTATTTCCCAACATCCTGATTTCTTATTCTTTTGCATGTTTGTCACACAAAATGTTTCTGATCATCAAACACATTTAACTATTAGTCAGAGATAACACAAGTAAACACAAAATG
>JBBPDC010069153.1:0-10715 GCA_037974485.1 Hemigrammopetersius urotaenia
CACACGCGCTCTCTCTCTCTCTCTCTCTCTCTCTCTCTCTCTCTCTC
Source organism: Hemigrammopetersius urotaenia (assembly GCA_037974485.1). Taxonomy (NCBI): domain Eukaryota; kingdom Metazoa; phylum Chordata; class Actinopteri; order Characiformes; family Alestidae; genus Hemigrammopetersius; species Hemigrammopetersius urotaenia. Next base: position 48 of record JBBPDC010069153.1, read on the forward strand.
TCTCTCTCTCTCTCTCTCTCTCTCTCTCTCACGCTCTTTCTGCATTCATTAAGAGAAGTCCAACTCACGAGCAGTGCAAGGATCAGCTTTCTTTGGGAAACACTTCTATAATCTAGCACGGATCAAACCACACCTGATCGATTCACACAGCCCTTTCTCGAGAGAAAACAGGTACTGTCGTTTTTCTGCAGCACTGATCCTCTGCTTTGCATTCCTTGTACATAGAACTGTGCTGGGTTTCGCTGTTTTTGGTTCACTTCATTTGTCAGTGGAGTGAGAACAACATTTGGTTAAAACTTCTGTCAACCAGCAGCCATGCACATTTAGATCTTAATGTAGCACTCTGTAACATCTAAAGAACGTCACAGTTGTAGATTAGTTTAGTGGTGTTCCAGCTACTCTGAGACTTTTTGGGAACTTCTATGTAATCATGAAATAGTCATGAGTCATTGGAAAGTTTTCATTTACTTGCTTTTCTTTCTGCATTCTTTAACATAAAGGTCCCTAAAAATTGACCTATGGTTCTGTGAGAACCTTTAATTGGCATAGAACCTTTACATTATATTACTTTATAAGTTCTGCACTCTTAAATGTAAGGGTCCCTAAAAATGGATCTCAGCTTGGACTATTGGTTCTGCGAGAACCTTTAATTATCACAGAACCTTACACTTGGCAGAGCCATCCATTGCGAGGCTCTTCAGAGAAATATATCTATTCTGTTGCACTTGGCATACCGTACAGATCTTGCTTTTGTTTGTAACATTTGTAATATTTGTTTAGTTGGAATATATTTCTATTACCATAGTTTAGCCTTTCCACATTTCCCTTTAATTTCAATGAAATTATTTGAAAACTTTATTGCTGACAGGTCGACTCAGGGGCACATCTCACTACATGTTGTATGTGTATGTGACAAATAAATGTATGCAGTGTTTACAATACAGTGATGAGCTGTTATATTGTATGTCAATTCTAAATATCCTTGCTACATAACATTACCCTTCATTTTCCTTCACAGACGCGGTGTGAGGGTGACAGATAGGACGATGAGTTAAAAAGCTACTGTCTACTGCCTGCCAAAAATGGGGACCATTATAAGAAGGCACTTGCTTTGGATAACTAGCTTGTTGCTGCTGTTTGTCTTGCCATGCTCAAACACACAGTCCTCCTGTCCAACATGGAAGCCTACATTAAAACTGGAAAGTCCTGGAAATGGGCCTGCCCAGCAAACCCCCTTTGCCGAGGCTTTTATGTCATCTATCGTCCGTTCCTTCCTGCGCTCTGTCCAGCCTAACCTGTTCCCTAAAGGTCAGTTCAGTCCCTGCATCCACAGAAACACTCTTTGTCCTGTTAAGGAACAGTTGTAATGTGTAAACTTACCATGCACTTGGCATATTTGTTTATAAAACAGACAGTAACCATGGGGATCATTTTACAGAGAATATGACACTCAGAGGGATGCCTATATTTGTTGTGAGAACAAGGTGTTCACTTTAAAAGTTTCATCTCACAGACAAAGATGAATTCATACAGGCCAGTAGACACCAGCAATCAGCAGGCAAACCTTTATGTAAATGATACACAAACACGGGGGATGCTTGAATCATATTCCCTTCTGTTACCCTTGTTCTTCTAATAGCAGAAAAGCCATTTACATCTATGCAATGTTTAAACCCCTCTTATGCTACTGGTTAATCAGTTGTTTAACAAAATTGCTAAGAACCTCTCCAAGGGGAGTCCTGCTGTGTTTAATTATTTATGGCCTGGAAATTACAGTTTAAACAGTGAGTCAGAGACGATTTGCCTATTTCCCACATACCCTCATACATCACATGGGTTTTCTCCCAGCTGAAGCCCTCAACCACGCAGGTGTTGACAAAGCATTGGTGATGCCATTAAAAGTGGGAGGAGATGAGTTACTGGAATTGCTCCATTTACGACAATAGCTCTGTGCAATAAAGAGTGACCTTCCTCTTTCATGTATTCCATGGAAAAATGATTTATTCAACCCCAAACAATTTGACTCAGACTTGAAGACAGAAAGAAATTTTACTGATCATGTAATGTCCCTTAATTTACCTCAAATCACCAGTTTACTGCAAAATGAACAGAAACGGAGCACTACTTTCTTCATGCTTTCTCTCATCATGCGTAGGAGCCTTCATTTAGATGAGAGGCCTGTTGACTCTGCTGGTCAAATGCTGCTGTGGACACCATAGAAACAAGTCAACGCTGTTTAAGCGGGATAGAAAGGTTTTTTTCAGAAGCTGTCCTCTTTGCTGAATGGAGCCTGCAACTAAAAGACCTCTTTTCTTTATTTTGCTGTAGAAAGTGGCAGCTTTCACACTGAGAAAAAGTGCTTTATCATTCTTGCCCGAATACATAGTGGTAATAATACCGAATGTGTACAATTACAACAGCGCTCCACTCATGAGAAACTGCCTCTTGGGTGGAGATGAGGACACATGAAAGAATGACGTAGTTGTGTTGTGCCCTGCGACAGAGCGTGAACCATGTACAATAACGCTAATTGTGTTGCAAGTGGTCATGGGATGACTTTACTTCCTTTTTGACACAAAGACAAAGTAACCAGCAGTTTTCCACCCCCATGTCAAACACAATGCACTGTATTGTGAGACCTTTACAGGTAGTTGCATCTGAAACCGAAGAACATCATGTGCTGAGTTTCTACAGAAGCTGCTTTACTTCTGTATAAACATTGGGAACTGTTTGTAGTAGCCGTTGTTTATAGGAACAACAGCCATCATTTACTGTGTAAAATATAATATTATGGCACACTATATCTCTTTCTTTTCCATTATCCATACTGAAGCCATATATGTATCATGCTCACACTGCTCCAGCAACTTTTTAAAATTCTTTAAATACCAACTCTGGATGTTTGATCAGTGTCATCTCTACATACATTACACTAACAGTAATAAAATGTTTTAAAAGAATAAAATAAGCACTTAGGTGACATATATATTGCGTTGAGGTTGCTCTTTTTGGGCAGCTGCTGGCCTGGTGGTTAGGGAGTTGCCCCTGTGATTGGAAGGTTGTAGGCTTGAATCCAAGCACCACTGAGGGACCTATGAGCAAAGTACCATCCCCACACACTGCTCCCCAGGTGCTGCTATCCTGGCTGCCTGGTGCTTCACTTGGTGAATGGGTTAAATGCAGAGAAATCATTTTTACATTGTTCACACTGTGCTGTACTGTGTTGTGGTGTGTTCTTGTGCAGCTATAAGAGGCCACTTTCCTTTATATCAGCCTAGATCAGTAGCAACTCTTACAGTGCTACTAGGCAGCAAATGAACAGTGAGTTCTTGAGTTTGTTGAAAAGCAGGAAAAAGTACTTAATGGAAGGACAACCAGTGAACATGTGACAGGATCATGAGTGCTCAAGGCTTGGACTGATCCCTCGGCAGAGCCGCTCAAGCACAACCTGCTGAAAAAGTTGAGCATCAGAACTGGACCATGGAGTGATGGAAGAAGCAGCGTCCTGCGGATCCTTGAAAAGTATTAAAAAGTCTTAACAATGTTATACTTTTTTCAAGGCCTTGAAAAGCATTGAAAAGTCTGAAATTTAAAAATGGGTGGCATTAAATTAATTCTGGGGTGAAATGATTCCTGTGTTTATTGATTTATTTACTGACTTACCAACTTACCATTGTACGTCACTGCCTATAGCACAGGGGGCAGTGTGTACCCAGTGTGGGGTGGAGGTAGCTCAGTGGGTAGGATACTTGCCTCCGGACTAAGGGGTCATGGGTTCGAATCCTACCTACAGCAGACCACCACTGGGTCCCTGAGCAAGACCCTTAACCCCAAGCTGCTCCAGGGAGAGACTGCCCCCTGTAGTTAGGGAATGGAAGTCGCTTTGGATAAAAGCGTCTGCTAAATGCCGTAAATGTAAATGTAAATGTGTACCCTATAGGCCTGTATACATGCCATAGAAAGAGAAGAAATAGTGCTGTATGTGTGTAGCTGGTGCATAGTGGGAGACTGGGTTCCCCTTAAAGCTGTGATTGTAGAACATGTAAATGGGTAAAGGGGTACATGCAGATTCTGTGAGAGATGGTTGGAGGATGAGAGGTACCGTGGCTTGTTGAAAAAGACTTTTATGTTGCTCCAATAAATACAGTTTGTGCCTCGTTGAAATCAACTCAATTCTAGGCTATTGTGTGTTTTTGTTGCCGTGATGGTTCTAATATTTCTTCTTAAAGGTCTTAAAAAGGTCTTGAAAGTCATTGAATTTGTATATAAAAAATGTGCAGGTACCCTGAAGAAGGTGTCCTGGTCACGTTTTCTATTACATCACATCAGGTGTGTGTACAACTTTCATCTTGTGAACAGGTGGCGCAAGGGCAAGGTGGCTGAGGCAGTGTGGGGAATGTTCTGCTTAGAAATCTTTGGTCCTGCCATTTTTTGGTCCTGTTGACATGTACCACTTAAACATTGCTGCATAACAAGTTCACCCCATAATGGCGTCACGGCAGCAGTTTGACCAAAACACAGTCCAATAAATTGTTCAGTATTCATCTGCCAGTAGAAATGACAACCTGTATTCATGTTTGTTTGTGCTTTCTCAGATCTCCTGATCAGCAGCATAGTGAACTCCTCACTACCCATCACTACCGATACAATAAAAGAGGTATGCAAGAGGTTAAAAGAAATCAAAAATCTATTATATATCATTTTATATCATGTCATATGATGTTGTGTGTGCCGTTTGACCATAATACCCTCTGGACTAAAGAAGGCTTTCATCCAAACAACCAAGCACCACATTTTGGTGGTATTGTTGGCTCTGCAATCACAGGTGTGGTTCCAAGCTCCTTTCAGCTTTGTCATACCTCAGTATTTAGTTTTTAGCTTCATTTGTCTGCTCTATTTTGTACTGTGTCTTTTTTTTTGTTAAAGGAACAATAAAGGAACAACAAGGGAAATTGTGATGAACCAACCTTTTAATATTTGTGTTTATTCCATTTAAATGTTCATACTGGTTTTGAATGAAGCTGAATGAAGCTCTTAGTGAAAAATATATTATTTTAAAAATAGGCTAGATGGCACGCAGTTGCATGTGTGCACTCAGCACCAGCACTGCTTCTGTGTAACAGATCTAGAATGTGAAAGATATAGTGATGCGTGAAGTGGGGGTACTGAGAGGGGGCTGCATTTCATTTGGAGGACTGTATGAGGTTACATAGATCAGCTCCGTAGTATATGACTGATGGATTTGCTAATTTCATCATTCACACCCAAGTGTGTTGTTTTCCTCACTAATCTGTGTGTGTCTGTGTGTGTTGAGGTTCTGCGTTATGAGACAGGCTTCCTGGTGTGTGTTGCCATTGGGATCCTCTACATCCTCCTCATGCCTTTAATTGGCCTCTGCTTCGCCTGCTGCCGTTGCTGCGGCAACTGCGGGGGCCGCATGTACCAAAAGCAGACCAGGAGTATCCACTGCAGGCGGAGGGTCTTTTACTGGACAACTTTACTCATCACTCTCATTATACTGTAAGAGCCAAAGCCAGAGGAAGAAAGCCTTCTTCCTTACAGGAATTCTAGACTGGATAACATTTTAGTCGTTTGAGTTTTTTCATTGATGCACTTTAATCATGGTCATCATAGGCTGCTGAGGTGTAGCCTAAAGCCATAATCAGATAAACCTGTGGTGACTCATGTTTAAGTAGCACAGGAAACTATGTAATTAGTAGAAAATAAGGAATATTTATTATTCAGGAGGAGTAATATATATTCCTTGTTAGGCTGCTTTTTTGGGACGCTTTGGTGTAAAATAATAGAGAGAGGTGTGAACAATCTAAGGTGTGGGGTGCTGCCACCAACAAAACAGGAGAAAATATAACACAAAACAAGTATTAGGAAGCTGATGTAAATGGCTAAAGCAAAACTTTCCTCAAAAATATACTTGGATGTAGTTGCAAGTATTAGCATCCGAAACATTACTTTTAAGGAACAGTCACTAAAGACATTTCTTACATGTTACTATACACCTCTGAGTTACCTCGTCCCATTGTTTTATTTATATTTATATGAATGTGCGGGACAAAGGGGTAGAAAATGGATGGATGGATGGATGAATGTGCAATAACCTCATATTCTACATGCAGACCTGACCTTACATAGAGTATATTTCCAGTTCATATTTCAACTTCAGCCTTTACAAAATCTGGTATTAAAAGGGGGAAAAGATTATAAAAAAGGGGAAATGGATTTAAATATATCAAGTTCTTGCTAGGAACACCATACCAAGACTGAAGCCCAAAGGTAAACAGTGCTGGGCTATTACACGCCACAGAGAAACAGACAGATGGTGCCAAATATGGATGTTTAAACAACACAACAATCCAAAGCATACAGCAAAAAAAAACAACCTCAAGACTGGTTTAAAAAAAAAAGTGGTGGTGCTTGCATGGAGTACCCTGACTTGAATCCCACTGTAAATTCATGGATGATTTTCAAATTGTCAGAGCCTCATATCTGAAGAAGGTTTACTAAAAAGAATGGGCCAAAATTAAATCACAATGCTGCAAAAAAGCTAATCACTTTTCACTGACAGCCAATAAAGGACCATCACAATGACTTGTGATGTATGGTCTTTTTTCCATAGCAGTATAAATATATTTTACATATTTTTGTTTATGCTACTGAGTGCATACTCTTTTGTTTATATTCAAATGATAATATGTTTGTAGATATATGCACTAGAAGTGTATTAAGTAAAACGGAAGTGTCTGGCTACTTGCCTCTGTATCTCAGTATAATGTCTTTGTAATGAAATTCTCATCCATGTCTCTCTTTAGGGCAGGGAATATCTGCATGTTTTTTAGCAATAAGTACACTGCAGACGGTGTGAAGAACAGCGTAGGTGAACTCGACAACACCTTCCAAAATTTACAAAGCTACATCATCACCATTCCCAAGGTAAATACACTAATGGAGGAAGGCAAAGTTCTTTAGTTTGCCTTGATACCTTCTTATTCCGCGTCAATGGCGTATTGTCCTAACAAGCTTATGCAAAGAAACACAGCACCTGACCACGTAATGGGGAATTCACACTTGAAAAGTCAACAGTTTCAAGTCTTGACAGTCTGGTTAAACATTATGTTTCTGTTCTGTTCTTTTATCTTTCTGCGTAAATGTGTGCTCCGTGTGTGTTTAGCGTAAGTTTGGCTCCAGCATTGAATATGTAATTGTTAAGATGTTGTCTCCCTATGTTTATCTTAATAGCAGATCGACCAAGTAGTGAATGAGAGCTCTGTAACTGTGGATGAAATCATATGTCACATAAATGGTAAGTCAAAGTTCCTGCTTGTACATGAGAGTGAACTGTGTTCCTGTAACTAGTTTGGAAATAAAACTAGTCTTGTGTGCACAAAAATCCATTTAAAACTGACCCACATTGTTCTATTTTTATTCTGCAGAAAGTGGCCTTATTCTTGGCAAACAAATCCAAAATGGTCTCGAGGGTCCACTCCAATCAGCCCTGGACTCTATTAGAGTGATGGCACAAGGTAGAAAATAATTTAACTATCATTTTGAAATAAAAGCATTTTCTACAATTCGTGCACAGCTTACCTGTAACGGAGTGCAGTTTAGTTGTGCCAAATGTACAGTCATGTATCCTGCATTTTTTTAATATTGTAACGTTCTCAGACAAGAACGAGGCATTTTTAATGCAAAGGGGTGTTTATTTGGGCTGTTGTTGGCCACAACCCACGCTGTACACACCCCACAACCCAGGCCGTACACACCCCGACTTATGAGAGAACCGCACTTGAACCAGCGAGGCACTCTTCTGGCTCCCCCCTCTCCCTGTTCCCCTACACACACACGGGGGTGGAGCCTCCTCTCATTAATCTTAAACAACCAATAACAGTTCGAAACGCAAAAAGGAATAAAGTGCACATTAAACACATTGTGAACATGTTACAATATTTTACATTTTATATTACATTGCATTTACATTTTACATTACATTGCATTTCTGTGTAAACGTAGCTTTCTTATGTAAACAAATCTACACTGTAATTATATTTTAAACCTTTTGACAACTTCAGGATTTATATTTCCTGGTTTCTATGAATCATTAACTAAGCACATTCAAAGCAGTTTGCTTTCTCATGGCATTGTTTAAGTACAGGATGTAACAGTTGATAATGCTGATGCTGGAGACAGTTTAAGAAAGGCTTCCTGTTTCTTGTTAATGTCTGTAGGCCTGAACTTCATAAACTATACTTGACTACTTCATCATACGCACCAGCAAGCAGATTTGATTCACCAAAATTTTCAACGGAAATGAAACAAACTCTGTGCCCTGATTGACTGTAGGTTAACTGGAATGCAGTGGATATCATGAAACATTATAATGAACAACTTCCTATAAACATAATTAAAGAATTTGGAAATTCTGTAAAGATGCAGTCTTTGAAACACCCATGGTGGTTTGAATCTGGACACGGGCAGCAACAAAATCTCTGCTCCAGCAATATTGTATTTAAATGGAAATTGATTGGTATTCTTTCCATGAACCATCTAGCAGCAAATTAAAAATCAGTGCACAGGAATCCCTGAGTGTTTCCAAGTCCAGTTTTTAAATGTGTAAGTTGAAAGAACATATTCAAATTTCATTTTACTAACAAATTCCAGATCTAGGAGTTTACATGACTACACATATGTAGAATTTTGACTCTTTATTAAGTTGGACTTTTTGGAGACTGTTAACAGTTTCACTCAGTTTCAATTTAGAAAGAAAAAGAACTTACTACAGGCCATCATAGAGAGAACGTTCATTCCTCCCTGCATGCTTGTCAGAAGTGTGTGTGTGTGTGTGTGTGTGTGTGTGTGTGTGTGCGCGCCTGTATGCAATACCCATTTTAATCATGTTCCCTTTTTATTTTATTCTTTACTTCCATTTAATGATCTTAATGTTTTTTTAATGCTACAGTGGTTAACAGCACCAGTTTGTTGCTGCTGCAGCTGAATCGCACTCAATCACGGCTACAGACAAAGCTGGGTGTGCTGCAAGCTAATGTGACCTCAGTGAGAGATCGCATAAACAACACCCTGAGCAACCCAAATTGTTTGAACTGTGACTTGTTTCAGCCGAAACTGGACAGCCTATCCCTGGACACAAACTTCAGTGTAAGTGTAATCTGACTTGTCGTGTGGAAGAAACAGGAGATGCCTGACTAGGGAATTGAGTAGTGAGTGTTAAGTGGTCCATGTGGCCTCTGGAGGCTCTTTATTCCCTTTTTCTCTGTTTGTCAATCCTGCGCAGGGCAATTAGCAGACTTAACAGTATTAGCAGTTCCGAGCAAACAAGTGGATGTAAATGAGTATAAATGCCATTCAGACTCCTTGTTGAGTTTCCTCCCTATCATTTTCAGAGTTCCTTTCTGTTTAAATGTTCTCGCGGATCTCCCCCACCTCCTCTTCCATCTCCCATTTCCATTCGTGAAATGAGCCAGAGAGATCGACATGAGCTGTGAATTTCATGCTTTTCACTTTCTCCCCAGAAGAAACTGCATCAAACCAGTTAATGGCTGTGACCTTTTGTTCCTGTTTTTTTATTTATTTATTTATTCACTTGTCTCAAGTAGCATGCCACAAGGCGTGCATAAACTACTGTTGTGGCAGGTTTTATGTGTGAAAACGGAAAGGTAGCAGCCTGTCACAAAGTCCGCAGTTGCGGTTTATTCCTTTTCCTCAGTGCACACCAGAGTGACACAGAGAGTTGGGCAGAACACCTTGAAAAAGTAGTGAGGGTTGAAAACTGAATGCACTCTCCTAAATCTATTCAGCAACATTCTGTTACAGTATATTAAAATGCAAAACATTTAGAATTCATTCGCAATACATTCTGAATAATCTTAATAAGGAACTCATTGCCTGCTTCAGTCTACCGTGTCTTGTCACATGAGCACAGCTGCTGTTTGTTTTGTGAGGTCAACAAAAGTAAAAGTGAAAAATGAGAAAGTTAACCATTTGTCACTCATCAGCAGAGAAGACAGTGTGAAATTTGTCCTCTGAATTTAACCCATTCACCAAGTGAAGCAGGGGAGCAGTGTGTGGGGACAGTTCCTTAATCAAGGGTACACCAGTGGTGCCATTGGCAGTCATGGGATTCAAACCCACAGCCTTCTAACTGTAGGGGCTAACTTCCTAACCACCAGTCCACCAGCTCCCCAGTGTCACAGCTTTTAATATATACAGAAATGGACCTTTATAAAAAAGGTCTCACACGCTCCCTAAACTGTAATGAATATAGGTTTATTTGTATATTATAGACCTGCATCACAGACACCACTTTCATATTTTTTCTTCAGATTTAAAAATTCCCAGCCACTTTGTTGTACTCACAATACCAGAAGTAAAGAAATTCAGAATTTTAAGGACATATTTGTAACATGATGTCACAAACCCCATTTGGGTCCAGTATCATTCTATTACATGACCAGTGCTGACCAGACTGTTCAGTTTGATCACTAAAAAGAGCCTAGTAACACAGAAAAGTTAAAAGCATCATAATATGATCAGTCCATTAATGCTTTAAATATCAGTAAATATAAAATACACTCAACAAAAATATAAACGCAACACCTTTGTTTCTGCTCCGATTTTTCATGAGATGGACTTAAAGAT
>JBBPDC010069164.1:0-10715 GCA_037974485.1 Hemigrammopetersius urotaenia
CACACACACACACACACACACACACACACACACACACACACACACACACACACACACACACACACACACTAACATACTACTACCATGTCAGTCACTGCTGTGGTGAGAATGAGACACACTGGAAAAAAATGAAAAATGCCATCTCACTGGTGATCATGTGGGGGTCCTGATGAGTGGGATGAAAGCGACTTACAAATGATAAAATGGACAGTGGGTGGACATAAAAGACAGATGCAGCTGATTTCATGGCTCACCATTTAATATTTTACATTGAAATTCAAACTGATATTTTGAACTAAAGAAATTCCTTTTGCATCTCGTACTTGGTGAATAAGAATGGTTTGTATTTTTTGTTTGTTCAGTGAAATACTAGATTGCGTTGCCATTTATGAAGGAGTGGGTATGTAAAGCATTGTTCGTTCTGTGTTAATAGCTTGGAGTTTGGCAGAGGGAGTGTGTTTGAGTCTTCAATAGAGAGAGAAAGAGAGCAAGAAGGATCTTTGAAACTTTCACAGCTCCTGCACTCGTTCAGCATGCTCTCACTTTTCCATCTGTGCTTATCTTGGTTCAAAGCTGCGAGTGCAAAATTTCTAGTGTAATACAGATGAGGCTTGCTTGGGCCTTGATTACTATGTATTGTCCATTTGGTAAAACCGTCTGTAAGTGCATAAGACATCTGCCTTCACTGATTTTTTAGGAAAGAAATACGTGTGTATAATGGTACAAAAATCTTGCCCAGGGTAGGCCTTAAATGAGATTATAGGAGTGATATCTGCTTTGACTTTGAGATCAGAGAAGTACTATTCTCAGTTTGGATGGTCAGGGTGGTGGGGTCGGGAGTTGTGAGGCAGATTCATTGGTATAATTTCGAAAAATATAACTGAAACTGAAGAGCAGAGGGGAACCCTAAGGTCCTTCTAGGTCTACAAGCTTTATTAATAGAGTCTGTGCAAGTATTGTAGTAATATTTTTGTTAACGTAAAATTGTTTAAAATCCTTTTGATAAATTATAGAATGAAGATTTTGTGTCTTGTGAATTTTGTGAGCAAAAACATCACTTCAGGCCTCTTGAAATGTCACTGCGAATATGAGCTGCAGTCCCAATAGGTTTCGGTCAGCGGGGGCAACTCTCTACCGAAGGAGTCACTGTAAAATATACAGAGTAAAATTTATGACATGGAATACGATACATATGTTACAGATTTCAGATAAAAAGGATGAAATGACAATAGCATGCTATTTGAAATCCTGTGCGGTCATCATCTCATATATGATTATATGAGATGATGAATGTTATTTAACAATATGGAGCCCCTGATCAAATGATATAATTTACACCTTAATATACAATTAGTGTTTATTTGATGAGCATAAAATTGGACTTATATGTTATACGTTACATCGTTGTTCCTCAAATCAGCAAATAGATTGAGCATTAAATGCTACAGGATTAGGCCATTTTTAATGTTTGTTCCCTGTAGAGCTGATGCGGCTACAAATTTGTCATTCCAGCCAAGCATGAGCTTGTCTAAATAATCAGTTCTTGGAGACCAGCTGATTAAACAAGTGGAATCAGCCAAGCTTCTGATTGATTGTAGTGAAAACATAAAGCCCAGCCATACATTTGCAGATAAGAACCCTGTTGAACACTGCTGCTCTTATTTCCTAAACATGTAATTTGATGATAGTCTTCTAACCTTTACATACAACAGATTAACATAAATCCTTATATTATACAGTGACAGTAACATCCTGTGACAAATAGATCCTTTCAGTGAATATTTTTTCCCTAAACAATTTCATGTTGAGTACTGAACATGGCATCGTCTCTTGTTGTCTAGTTTTTGTGTGCTTTATGTGAGTTGTTATTGGATATAAAATATATTACCAAAAGTGCTTCCACATGTTTTTACAGTAGTGTATGTTGCAACTGAAATGTAACATATGGTGATGGAGCATCAAATATCCAGAATCAAATCGATAGCTTCAAAAGCTTCAAGCAACAAATGAGCTTCCTTGGCCTCATCCTTGATCCCAGCGCTTTCTTCAGGGCAAATTCGATCATCCAGTACTTATCCACCTTGGGGGTCAGGGTCAGGGGCGGACTGGGACAAACAAACGGCCCTTCTTGGATTTCTTTACCAGCTCGGCCGTGATTTTGGGGGTGCTGTTGGTGGTGAAGCGCATAGGTTTGCATCACAGCCATGGTCCGGGGTGGGGTGGGGTGGGGTGATGGGATTGGTACGTGCAATACAGGCAGCATCTCGTGCCACATCTGGACTTTTACAGAACACACAGATTCCCAGTTCACCACCTCACAACAAATCCAAGTCCAGGACTAGTCCATGTCAAAGTTGAGTTTAAGAGAGACAGATACCAAGACAGACAAATAAAGAACCTTCTTCAAGACTTACTGCTCTGTTTATAGTGTGTGTGTATGTGTGATACTGAAAACACAATAATTCTCACAGTTGTTTGTAATAATAAAGAAACACAACGTGGGATCAAATTACACCATTATTATCTTTAAGTATAGTGATTTGAAAATGAAAATCAAGAGCTTGGGTGTATGGAGAACACGCAGGGTTTTGGCAGACACATGATTGTATTGAGGCAGCCAGTGACGGTAGTCACTCAAATAGTAAACCGTGCTTGTTTTCCATAGAAGCTCACTTACTCATTTCATTTCATTCAGTTCGTTTCATTTTTTATTTTTTAAATAATCGAACAAACAAAAACAAACCATACACGATCATTTATTTTAACTGGATAAAAGACAAACCACTTTCCAAATAAAGAAACTATACAAAATTGTACATCTATTTTCTACTTCAATTACTGCCCTGGTTTAAACCGTATTCTTTATTTCTATATTTATATCTTATTTTGAACTGGTTTATATTTTTACTTTCTTTTATTTTTTTGGTTAGATTATTCCAGAATTTAACCACACCTATTGAGATACAAATACATTTTACAGTTGTTCTAATCCTATGCATTTTAAATGTATACCCCCCTCTCTCTCTGTTAACAATTTCTGTATTTTTTCCGGAAGTAAACTACTCAAAGATTTTGTCAGCCATTGCAGTTGTTGTTGTTTTGGTAGCGAGGTAGCATGGGGTAGTTAGGGTTTTGTTTGTTTCATTTTTTTTTTTTTATTTACTATGCTGGCAAAGATTTTGCCTTAGTTGGCCACCATTGAGTCCAAGACAAAGTCAGAGATCACAGAAAGAGTCCTGAGTCTAAGAATGGACTACCACCCTATAAATGGCTTTATGAATACCAGCCTTCAATGTAGAGTAATAGCTGTGTCGAACATTTAAAGCAAAACCACCAAATTGATATCACAAATTGGCTCTAATTCATCAGCCAGAGATCGGTTGGTGTAGAAATTAGGTCATACTGACCCTGTAGTCAGTATATTGAATGATATTACAGCTATGGGCAGCTTTATCAGCTTTTTCTAAGAAACACAATTCAACGAATGCATTTTAAACCAGACTGCTTTGTTGTTGCAAGAGGAGTTCTTAAAGAGGTATACAGCTCCATCTGAAGTTCAAGTACCAAATGGATTTGGAAGAAATTCATCGGAAACTTGTTGTTTTTTGGCCCTAGTTGTAAATCAAATGGTTGAAGGTCATGCACAGTATTGGAAAAGATGGCAAACGCCAGGGCAGACGAGGCCTCCTACAGTTTGCGCTGCGGTTAGAGCACTTAGAGGAGGGAAGGATGAGTTATATGGGGTCCCTGCCAGGGAACGAGATGTCCCATTATACCCAATGCGTTAATTTCACCATTATGAGATCACATTAAGCACAGTAATTACTGCATATTCCACTTTTAAATGTCACTGAGCATTAGGAGCAGTGGACAATGGAGCCGGTAGACCCTCGCTGCCTCATGTCTCTCCTACTTGCTCTGGCTTTGCAGTTTCATTTTCTGCAACACTGGATGGCACATCCAAAGCCTTGACTCAAATGTATGGCACACCAGCACCGTAACATTTACAGTTTAGCCAGTAAAACATGACATTTGACACAGGTTTTCTAATAAAAAAGACATTCTACTGAACTTGGACATGTTTTACGTGGGCTTGCATCTGTATATTTAGCCCAGTCTTCCATGGCATGCTTAGGACAGTCTCCTGCATTATTCATTCCGCTCTTTTAATGCACTCGAAGGAAAAAAGTGCTCACCTTGTAACTCCACACCTTTTTCATAAACATTCTTTCAGTAAACATCTCTCTATCGCTCTCTCTCTCTTGCTCTCTCTCTAGCTCTCTCTCTTGCGCTTCATCTCTCTCCATCACACGCATACACTCAGGCTCACACTTTTTGCTCGCATGCATTTTGCCCCTGTGAGAGGCCAGGCAGAATTGCCCTCTAATGGAAATCGATTTAGGGGAACAATAACAGAACACATCCACAGATCACAATAAAGTGCTTATGCAAATGGAAAGGGGGCTCCAGTCCCACCTCTCTCATGATAAAAGCACTTGACTGGTCCTTAATGCTCCCACTTTCAATTTACTTGTCATTTGGCCCCCCCTCCCACGAACCTGGCGCTGGGACGGATCACAGGCAAAAGTGCAATGATAAGCGTTCTATTACTTGCCTTTTATAATGGGAATACATTATAACAGGTGGATAAATGCTGTCCTCTTTTAACGAGGCTCCATCGCGAGTGCGGTTTAAATGTGATAGAATAGCCTGAGACAGGGTTTCTCCAACAGGCAGTCATGTCTTCGAATCGTGTTTCTTTACTGTTCCAGATTACAGAGGATTTGGGATGGTGGTTGGGATTAAAAGGGCAACAAAATCCACATCAGTTTGTAGATGTTTTAGGACCCTTCCGAACTCTGAAAACACAGAGGATTTTTGCTTTTCTTCTTCTTCTTCCTCTTCTTTTTTCTGTGATTACTTATTCTTCCTTTGTGCATCATCATTAGTTTCTGCTTTACTTCTTCTTGTGACGGTCTGGCCAGCGGCCATAGTTATGCCGCTGCTTTTATGTTTCGTTCTGTTTCAGTTTATTTGTCAGGTCTTTTATTTTGATAGGTTTTCTGTTGGTGGTTGTGTCACGTGTGGTTATGTTTCATCTGTTCTTGGTTTAGTGCCTGATTTGTGCCTGTATTTATGTTCAGCTCATGGTGACAGTCACCATGAGCCCATCGCCTAATATAGAGGTGTTTCGTTTCTGTTCATGTTCCTGGTGGCCCTCGTGCCCTTTGTTTCATGCGAGTACGCAATAAAAAATGCCCTTGAGATGGATCTCTGCCTGCCTGCCTGTTCCTGTCCCCTTCTTCCTTTTCCTCTTCTTTTTCTTTTTCCTTTTCTTTTGTTTTCTCCTCTTCTTATTTTCAGTGATAACTAATTCCTCTTTTGTTTACCATCATCATCATCATCACCATCATCATATTCTTCGTCTTCTGAGAGATAACAAGACTATAAATAATAAAAGAGAATTTGTACTACTGACATGTCAGAAACACTGTTACCGGGCTGAGATACACTGGAAAATAAAACAGTGCTTACGTAGAGCACCTTTAATGCTATTGTTTTCCTTTTTTACTTTGACTCCAATCCTGCATTGATGGTCTGATGTACTTTTCTGCCCCATACTAAAGCTTATGGAAAACATTTTTGGGGGTTTATTTTGGAATTGTTATTAAAGATTCTTCTCTCGGTGTACATGCATCTACTCTCTCTAAATTATACATCACACATCTATATTGGTAGTGCTGTGGTGCGGCTCCCAGGGAGACTTCCAAAGCCAGCGGATTTGAAGACAGTGTGTTTAGGGCAGGAGCAAAAACTCATAATAATTGGGTTACAGAAATTTGCCAAGCCAAAGGGTACTTTAGCAAAGCAGGACTGATTGCCAAAACGTCCTGGATTAATATTTTATCTCCCATTTGCTTTGTGCAGATGAAAGACAATAAATCATTTATAAACATATTTTAACAACATTAGCTTCAGTGGGATTTCGAAGGTGCTTATTATTCAGCATAGATGACCTACACCAGCCAGCCAAATGAATGCGGAGTGTTTATTTGTCATTTTGGGCTGTGGTGTCTCTTTTAAAGTATATGCAGAGTCATTTAATGCTGCTTCATCAGCACCGGGAGCATGAAATATCCACTCTAGTGCTGCATCCAGTCTAGACCAACGCAGATCAGAACATTGGCCAATGAAAGCAAACCAAATTAAGGCTTTTAGAGGATCTAATGGTTGGGGAAAACCATTACAAAAATGAACACTCAGTAAAAAATGTACTAAATATTATGAGAACATTTGTGTTTGTCATTTGACATCCACTGTAGAAGTGGATGTCAAATTTATCCACAATGAAAAAGGGTGTTTTTACAAGGTAGTAATCTACTTTTAAGTTATTTTTCTACGCATTTAAGCAGGTTTTGAAAAAAATATTTAAATAATCTAAAACCTTTTAAACAGTCGGATTACCTGGACTGCATCGCAGAGGTGATGGAATCACTCAATAAAAGGAAGAAAACTGGCCAGAGATACCAAGTAAAATAGAAAGGAGAAAGTAGGATTGAGGGATGAACGTGGGGATAGGTGGGGAGCATGATTGAAATTGCCTCAGTGTGTAGGAAAGATAATCCATCTGTCAGTTGAGCAAAGTGCAAAACAGTGCCAGGCAATTAGAGATAACACTTACCTGGTTCTTAACACACAAGCTGATGAAAATTTACAAAATAAAAAGGCTTGGTCACAGATGAGTAGCATTTTGACAGCTGTGCCCACAGAGCATCTTGAAAAGCTAGTGTACTAGGCTATAAGAGGTTTGCCACTAAGGACACATACTCAAGTGTTCCTAAGAAAAAACACTTCAGACAGACATGGCCGAGAACATCACAGCCTTGAGCCAGTTACTCTACAATAGGCGCTGGAGGACCAGTGCATTTGGATTAAGAAACTAAAAAGGAAGGATGACAGTGACCAAGAAGAGGACAAACTCGCTCAGGGGAAAAGTTCTGTGAAATTCTGAAAGAGAAAGAAAACCATTGCACACAAACCCAAACACCAGCAGTCAGCAGTCTACAATTTCACTCACTGCCATTTCCCACCTGAAGTGAGAACTAAACATCATGTACAGGTTTACAAGTACCTAGAGTAAAACTGTGGACCACATGATGTGCCCTGAGGAAGGGATGTTTTATTTTTCAGTCCTTGGTTCTTTTATTAAAACTTTTTTCAAAGGGGCCATATTTACTTTAGTAATAATAGGTCTATGGGCTACACAAAACATGTTCATGAAGTTCTTTGCACAAAATCACTCGCACATAACAAGATCTCACCAGCTTTATTATTGACAGTATCAGCCCCTTTCAAAATGACCCGTTAAAGGGCTCTGTCCCTTTCATGCAAATAAGCTGTTGTTGGCCACGCCCCACCCATCCCATGCTAACGGTGCGTGTTTAAATTCTGGATTTTACACATTAGAATCCATGTCCTTAACACCATTGAAAGTTCTTACTTTCTTTTTTTCTTTCTTTCTTTCTTTCTTTCTTTCTTTCTTTTTTTCTGTCCTTCTTTCTCTCCTTCCATTCCTTCAGTCTGTGACAGTGGTTCTAGCCGGTATTCCTCTGTCTGTAGCCATAGTACTCTGCGTCTTATGCGTGCTCGTAAAATCAATCATGGCGGATCTTCAAATAATATAGTGGGTGGGGGCTCGACAGATGAGGGGTGGTTCTATGTAAATTTCCTTGTGATGTCACAAAAAGGAAGCAATCCAAATGACTCAATTTTAAAGGGACTAAAATTGTCAAAAATAAAGCTGGTGAGATGTCTTTATGTGAGAGTGATTTTGTGCAAAGAACTGTGTTTTGAGGATGTTGGGTGGATATGTGTCCTGTGAATCTTGGGTAGGTGTGTGGTTTGAGCATGTAGGGTGGGTTATATATTTGGTCGTATTGCACTTTTCTACTGGTACAAGGAACCATGCCTTACCACAAACAAATGTTTTTCCAATTATGGGCTGCAAATGCAACTGTGTCACAGCTTTTTGATTGGTCGAAATGTTATGACCACAGACAGTAAAGAGGTCTGATTTTTACAGTTCACACTGAAAAGAAAAAAAAACTAAGAAGTCAACAAAGTACAAGCACGAATGAGACTACAGATAATAAAAGACTACAATATCAAAAACTCTGACAGAAAAACTTTACACTGGTTTAACGCTAAGAATTGCTCTGCTAACGTGTCAGAAACACTGTTACTGGGCTGAGATACATTGGAAAATATAAGCGTGCTGCAACTTCTGTGCCATCGCAGTACAGTTTAGGTACAAGGCTCCTGCAAACCTGAGGAAAAGTGCCAATAGTCGGACAACTGGGGCAGCCGGTGGCCTGGTGGTTAGGGAGTCGCACCTGTCTTTAGAAGCTTGTTGGTTTGAATGCCAGGATTACTAGTGCTACCTCTGAGGTACTCTTGAGCAAGGTACCGTCCTGCTGTTTCATTGGGTTAAACACAAAGAGTGGGTTAAACACAAAGAGAGAATTTTTAGCTGCTCATACTGTGTTCACATATTGCAAATTATCATTTTACACTTTACAGAAGAAACATGTGTAAGGCAAAGGTGCTCCAGAACTGGGATTGGGATGCGTTTACAGGGCAAATACCTCTAACCTCCTTTTAAGTGCAACAGTCTTCATGGTACCGAACAACAAATGGATATAATCTAATGCTGACCTGCATGACAGCACCACTTTAGAGTTTTGTGCTGGGCTTTTTGAAAAGGTCACTTTTTTGAACATCTACTACTTTTATCACCTGCAGGTAAGCCCCTGTTTTATCTTGCAGCTCATTAGTTTGAACATTTCCACCTCGGCTTAGTTTTCTGAAAAGGTTCTGGCATTCACACGCACTCCTCCAGAAGTCTGGAAGGCGCTGCTGCTTTGGGGCATTGCTGATAAATCACACATCCGTGTGGTTTGTGAACAAGTGTGGTCTTGATGTTTAGTGACTTGTAACTCTCTGCACTCCTCTGAAAGTATAATGAGTGTGGCTTTGCCTGGCGTTAGGAGGCTAATTAGCACAGGGTTTTGACTCTCTGTAACAGGCTCTCCAGTTTCATCGCTGCCCACTGAACTCTGGCTTCTGACTTTGGCTTTGACTTCTTTTGACAACTCTTAGTGAAGTTAAGAAGAAAAAGAAGCCCAGAGAAAGGTCCGTTACACTTTATTTTTGTGGTGCAGATTAGCATAACGAAGCTAAAGGTCATTTGAAAATGTTAAAAGCTTACTTTTGTAGAAGAACTGAGAAGCAACATGTTCAGTTAACTGCAGTACATGAATGTTAGTGTGATTATATTTATGCTGAATGTGGCCACCAGGGTTATGATTTATAGAGTTAGCTGTACAATATACTTGCTGCTTTATTTACATGAATAAATTCATTTTTAAAATATTAAAAGAGCATACGTTTATTCAATAGTCTTTGATAATGCTTCGTTTTGATGGTCCATTGTAGATGCACAGCTTTTTAAAAGTCTAACATTCAAGTAAATATCTCTCCAAATTTTAAATTAAATGTAAAAAATTCCTTGAAATCTAATCCTAATCCTAAAATAAACCCAATTTTTAATCTAATCCTAAATCTAAAGATAGTGCTGTTGATAATCCACTGACAGATCTGAGAGCTTGTAAATTTGTATATCATCTATAGGAGACCGTCCAAACAAACCTATTATTTTTTTAGCAACAAGAGGTTATTGAATGAGAATGAACAATAAGCTGTTATTATTTATTTGTAACACTTTAATTTCAGATTATGTATCTTGAGAGCTGATCTCCACTTTTCAGACATGAGTAATTCTGGGTGAAATATCATTTTGCAAAATGGCTTTTGCTGTCATCTTTGTTTTTATCAGCTTTACTGCTTCTCCTTTTCCTCTTTGTACAGTGCTGTGTGACATTTGTTCTTTTGTTATGAATAACTTTAGCTTCCTCACTTCTAATGTTTGTAAAATCCAGGGCTAAATAAACAGAAAAAAACTCAAATAATATGGAAATTTGTGTACAATTAGATTTTTCTACAAACTATTCTTTTCAGAGAATCTAGTGAAGTTTACACAAAGTGTCATTGTACTGGTCTGTCTGCAGCAAAACTGGTTTTATATCATTGAAAGCAGCGATTCCAAACTTTTGATCTGTAGTCTCTTATGCGTATCAGTGAGACTCTGTGTTTGCATGTATCTCTCTCTCTTTCCCTCGTTCATTCTCCCTCTCTCTCTTTTATTCTTTGGGGCCTTTGGATGTTCCAAAGCTTGAAGAGCTGCACTCAGAATATTCATGTGGCCTATCCAGACTAAGGGACTGACAGTTTTCTGCAGGGCCAGGGCTTTGTGTGTGTGTGTGTGTGTGTGTGTGTGTGTGTGTGTGTGTGTGTGTGTGTGTGTGTGTCCACATGTGCACACACGTGTGTAAATGTACTGGTAAGGATTCTGCATAGTCACACACTCCTCTTTAGTCACACACTCTGCTTTCCGAGGCCCATGAGTCAGCACTGCAAGTGCGTCATGCAAGAACTGTTCTCAGGTCAGCATGAGCACGGGGCAGCCGAGCAGAAACGAGGTCAGTCAGAGCCTGTAGTCTATCTGCTGAGTGATCTCTCCCCCTCTGGATCATTCTGGTAAAAATTATATAAAAAACAGCCAGGAATATATATATATATGTGTGTGTGTGTGTGTG
>JBBPDC010069185.1:0-10715 GCA_037974485.1 Hemigrammopetersius urotaenia
ATACCGTGAGGTCAAGTCTAGGGGTCTTTCCTCTATTCAACATGCTTTCAAACCAGCCACCTCTTCCTTTGCCAGCTAGAAGCCAAATTATATTTTCTAGGCTATAAAGATTATTCAAGCCTTGCTGAAATGTTCACCTGTTGTAACAATATATCTTAAACCAGACAACCAATACAAATATACATATGCATATGTTTGAGAGACAAATACACATGTTCATCAACTTGTAATTTTTACTCATGTAATTGTGTGTAATTGCTTTAGGATACAATTTTGTATTTACATTAGTAAAAGCTGAAATCAATATGTATGTCTGACTGAACATTCTTTAAAATTACAATCATTCTGCGTACTAGTTTTTACATTTTGAGTAACGACTCGCTTTACACTGCAGCTGTTACAATGGAGTAACTGACAGATAACAGCTCTACAAACAAGATGGGCAGTGAAATGCCTTGCTGTGAGCATTTTAATAACAACAAGGGCAACCAATGAATGAACCGCAAGAGAGCTTTTGAGAACTTGCACAACCTGGAGTTCAAAAACTTAAAAAATGTGAATAAAAATAAAAACTTTGAGAAAAATACAAGCAGCAAATGACCTGTTTAACATATACCTTTTACAACGGAAAGCCTACCTCCAAGGGAAATTCACTTAAGTGACAACAATGCTGACAGTTTTAATAAATGGTTCACATTAATATTCATCACCATATATTTGATGTTCAGAGCTTTGAGTATGTTAGAATATAAACTTTTTCCACCCCCCCATTGTCTGATTTCTATTCTTCTTTTGTTGTCTCCATAAGATTTTCAAGTGACACCATCAAAAGGAATGCCAGTTTATCCATGCAAATGACTCGGAGGAGTACCTCGCATGTCTGCCTTGCGCATTTGCATTTAGTAAGTGCTGTCAAATTTTGAGTAGCTTGTATCTCTATTGGATCCCTGTAATATGTTTTTTACTCCCTGCAGTGCAGGAAAAATTGCTGGAAAGGGATCAATGAGGCGCTGTACACAACTCACTTGAAATGGGGGGAAGGGTATTGTGCACGTTGGTTAATCCTTGTGTGAATAAATCAATACAGACTGTGAATAATGGGCAAGTCTCTTAAAAACTGAAACAAACAAAATTTTGTTTTGTCACCGACTTCTGACAGGTCATGATGTTTGATCCAGGAAAAAAACTATATCAGCTGCACCGGCATTAAGATACAGATCCAGACAGCAGGTTTTCCTCAACTATAACTTTGACTCTAAGGGTGTGTACACACTAGACAGTACAAGATAACAATGGTAGCATGCAGAACCATTGATGAGGTGTGTAGACATCTAAAGCAGAAACTGGATTTGTACTGTTCCAAGTGGCCAAATCTTTGAAAGGATTATTGTTTACAGTTGAAGTGATTACCAATTATTGATGATTAAAATAAATAGTCTCATTATTACTATCAATATTATTCCTTTATTTATTACTATTAATACTATGATTTTATAAATTAATCCAATTTATTATGTTCATTATTCACTTACTTTCTCTGAGGTTTAGGCTTGTGTATGTTACAACATACTTACCAAACAGTTTCTATCCGTTTAACTATGCAGGGTTGATTGTTTGCCTACATTAAGCAGAACATCTCCCCCTTACAACAAGCACACATACATTAATTATTGTTTAATCTGAATACAAACTAGCCCCAGTTATCAGAGGTCAGCTTCCATACATAAAAATGTGATTCTCCACTATCAAAGAAAGAAACAGAAAATATAATGAAACTAGCACGTAAATGCTTATACTAAAAACTAGAGGGCACTGCAAAGAACTGTCATGTATGTGACTGGCACATGGAGGCTCAGTTGTATAACTTACTAAACCAAATCAAAGTCCCATCAGTTCTCATGGCACACACAAAGAACCGGTTTGTGAGCATAGCTCTTTGAGTGCTGCACAGCCACGTTCTTGAGCCTCAAGTCGAGGGCTGAATGAAAGCCAGGCATACCAGATTCCAGCTCAGGGCTGAGAGAGAGAAAGATGGGTAATAAACATCCGCATATTACACAAACACAAGTGCCAGCCACATCTAGCCATGAAGGAGAACAGGAAAAGATGGGGGTGTGGTCAACCTAAAGCTCGAGGACCCCCAGGCAACGTAAGTGAACTCAAGGTGTCTTGGGCTGGAACCCAACACTGCTCTCCAGAACCGTAACCCTCCCAGTCCACCAAGTATTGAATTTGACTCTGCCACTTCTGTGAGTCCATCAATCGCAGCTCCAGTCCAAGGGTCCCTAAACCATGGACCTGAGCAGGGAAACATGGAAAACGAGGTGAATGGAGGCAAATGTAATTTATAGATGACACGGTTAATCTTTTTGAAAATGGACCAATATACCTCAGGGACATTTTCAAACTGGGAAGTTTCAGACAAAGATGCCAGCCACACCTCGCAAGCTGGATAGCATGTGGACATCTACTGTGGTCTGCCTGCTGCTTAAACTGGCGAACTGTTCAGTTTATGGCCATTTGCGCTCCTTCCCACACCCAGTCTGCCATGCGGAACCGGGGGTGTTAGACCAGTAGCAGAATGGCAAAGCGAGTTCTGGGCATAGCCTGCCCAGGCAAGACAGCCCAACCAATCATGCTGCCAGGCATGGCAATAAGCCAGAATCATAGTGTAACCATACAACACTTGCAGATCCATGACAAAATCTACAGCAATATGGGCTCATGGTCTGTCTGCCACAGGCAGGGGAATGAGCTTACCGGCAGGCAGAAACACAGGGCACACACCAAACAAAAGTAGACAGCATTATGAACAGAGATATGGTGGGATATCAGTATTCTTGTATAGTGCAGGGAATTCCTGGGTGTCTGGTAATGGGGTTGGTGGTGGCTTATTCTTTCACATGATCATGAAAACATTAAATGACTCCACTCCATCCATTCTGGGGATGGGAAGAATGGGTTCAGGTTCTTCAGGGGTAATAGCATTAGGGTAGTATTAGGAAATGGCATCTGCCTTCTAATTTTTGACTCTGGATGGTAAGTTGTCATGCTGGCTCTAACTAATGCCACCACTCCTCTAATGCTAATCTGATGGTGAGCAGCTTGCAGTTACCAGTGCCTAATTATGCCCTGCCTCCAAAAGCTTTCTAGAGAAGATGGCACATAGGAGGCATTGTAGTCAGTTTTTAGGACTTGCCTTTGGAGAGGATGGATGTGACCAAACTAAAGCCTTAGCCAACTGGGGCTCAGACCACTTAAAGGAAACAGACACCACTGTACCATCTATCCTGACACTCACAAGCCCGATATTGTATCTGAGAAATGAGATCTCTGACTAGTGGAAATCCCATTTCCCAGCCTTCACACGGAACCCATGCTCAAGCAGGCAGGAGAGGACCTGCCTTGCATGTGGGACATGTTCCGCGTACGTTTTTGAGTGCACCAATATAGTGATCAGCATAGACAATCACGAATCTATTCAACATGTCATGGAACATGTTATACCTAGAAGCATGGAACATGGAGGGGCTGTTTGCCAATACATATGGCATACCATGATAAATGTAGTTACCTTCCATTTGTCACAGTTCAAGCCGGGTCAAAATAGTCAATCTGCAGAACTGTTCAATGGCCAGTAAGATCGGTAAGAGGGTGTGGGTACCTCACAGACAAAACTGAGCCCCTTTTTGTTAATGCAGGGCCAAAGTCCTCCACCGTTCTTTTTGGCAAAAAAGAAACTAGTGGAGACAGGAGACACAGACTGGCTAATTGACCCCTGCCTGAGTGCCTCGGCCGCTTATTCCTCCATGACTCTAATTTTGGCTCCAGACAGGAGCTCAATAGTACAATCCCAGGGCTAGTGAGAGGGAAGGAGGGTTGCTCTGAAGGTTTGCTTGAGGGTTTTCAATGGTCAAATCACAAGAAGAGATGCGAGTCTTGAGTTTATACAATTTAATTACAATTTAATTTTGCAAGCATTCTAATCAACAATAAGAACATGCGTCACACCCATGGTAGACAAAACACAACCTGATGCTAAGATTCAGGCAAGATTAGAATTGGCCTGCTCATGATGACATATTTTTATGCTTAATATAGACATTTACTTGTCACTTGCAGCATAGTTTTTGAAAGCTTTTAAGATTGTTTCATTAAGTTTATTTTTAAGATTGTCTTATGAAGTTTAAACTCAAATTATCTAAAAATTACGGACATTAATATTTTAATTATCAGAAATCATTTGACCTATATGGTCCTGAGGGTCCCTCTCTGCTAAAATTACTTACACAGAGTCACAATACTGTGGTATTGTTCTGATCTTGTGAACTATTCAAACCATTCCACCATCGAAAGAGTCAGCTAGAAATATTTGGTCAAAAGCCAAAAGTCGCATTCACTAAAAAGAGAAATGTCTCCGTGGAATAAGATGGCAGAAAAAATAACCAATCCTATTAACATTCACAAAGACTTGATTTCTTTCTTCAACTCCAAAAAATGTTGATTAAAAGATAAGACAGACAAAATGAATGGGTCTTAGAATAACCTTGAATCTATTCCAAGTCCTCTTCCCGTGGTACTGCACACATTTTGCACTCTGAAAGGTATAGCTCATAACGTCTTGCACTGCAGAAATCCTTCTCCCTCTCTTCACCCATGATGACTTACAGTGCCCAAAGTGCCTCCTCAGCTAACAGCTAATTTAGAAATTGTAACTCTGAATGCTTGACCTGTGTTGTCTGTTGTATTCCACTTATAATGTTGCACTGTGAGTTATTGTGTCACCATGCATGTGTCAAAGTATGCTTAATAGGTGTGCTGATCTTGGTGGTGGATGAAATTGCTTCATGTGGTGGCTGTCTGTCAATGGCATATTGCAACTCAAGGTTAACTTTATGTGGGAGGAGAAGAAAGACATTTATTTTGAAAGTTTATCTTGGGTTATGAGGGATGCAATACATTTTATTAAGTATAGGGATTGCATGACAATTTAAATGTTCAAAATTTCAAATTCACCACACCATTACATTACTTAATTTGTTATTGAAACAAGTTGTGTCATTTAGAAAAAAATTAAGACAAAGTGCATATTATTTATTTTTAGTGACTGAAATTATGTAGAAGCCACAAATTGCATGTACAGTAACCCCCCCACTAATCGCAAGGGTTAGATTCCAAGAGCACCTGCATATATGTGGTGTGGTAAAATAAATGCCTAAAATGCCTATTTGTATAGAATAAACCCTAAATATGCCCCAAATATGCTCACAAAACACTTTAATTCCATTTTAAACCATTTTTACCCTTAAAGAAATGTGTAAAGGTAAACCTGTATTTGTACTGTACAGTTTATGCTGAACTCAATGCTACAATGTAAAATACCAATATTAGTCCTGTATATGCTGTACTGTAATTCATGCACACCCATTTTTTTGGTATAAGCAGGTAAATACAGTAATAAGTTCATTTAATTTGCAGTAATGAAAATAAAGGGCTTTAAGAAGAACAAAACAAAAAACATTTGAAATGCTCTACGGGGGAAATTCTGGACTGCAGCTGCTTCAAAGGACAGCAGCCAATCAGCAGCAAGGATAAATAAATAGCGTACTTGGCTTGGCTACTTTCAAACCTCTTGCCTCTGAGTACTCCTCCCGTGCTTTCTTTGCATTCTCTCCACAGTACCAAAACATTTATAGTTATATTTTATATGGGAATGTAGCTGAATTTACATTTATATTTATGTTACAAAATTAGCCAGGAGAACTTAATTGTAGCAGTGGCAGTTAAACAAAGACTATAGGGGATTTGGGATATTTCTATTTTAAATAATGCCACATCACAAAACTTACGTAAACAATTAACAAAGAAAACAACAGTAAAACTGGTACAACTGGCTTAGGAGCAAATTAGAAGACTGGTCATAGAACATTTTTATCTGAATATTGTATAAATTAAAAATAATATACACATTTTTAGTCTAGTTACACATATATGAATTGTCTGAAATAAACATAGAAGTAACTAAAAGTAACTAAAAAGTGAACTAAAATTTATTTTCAAATGTATTAATCTTTTAGAATTAATATTCATTGTACATAGTATTCTCATAGCCATTTATCAATGCTAAGCATATTAAAAAGTTAACCACATAAATGGGATGTAAAACTAACTTGCCTCTTTCACCTTAACTATGATGTGGACCCTTTTAGAGAGAAATGGACATTTATAATGTGATTTATCTTAGACACACAGCTTCATGAGGACATTTGGCACTGATTTCTCTTTGGATGATGTATATCTTTCCATATGGAAGCCAATGAAGACTGATGGGACTAGCTGGCCTTGAACAATGAGTTGCAGCGGACCATGCGACAAGTGATAAAAGCAAATGTTATCACCAGCCAGCCTGTTCCCTTAGGAGAGTCCTTCACCAAGCTTTACTTCTTTCTCTCTTCTCTTGCTTCCTGGTCCCAAGCCTCTTTACAGAAAATCTGCGCTAGCTAGGCCTGACCTTCACATAGAAAAAACAAGAGTTTATACATAGTGGAAGAAGGGTTGTGTTGTGCTGGGGCTGTCAGCTCAAAAGCACTAAATGGGCTTGTAGTCTGTGCACCTTCCTTGAACTCTACCAAGTTTTGTTACAATGGGAGACTTATATATATGGAGCTTGTATCTCTAAAGCCAGCGTGAGCTGTTTCTTCAACCAATTAGTCCTGCCTCACAATCTAAATCCAGCATTTACTCAGTATTTCTGCATAATGCAGTTGTTCAGATATAAACAAAGCCTTTTGGAGTGGTTTAATGTGAAATGATTCATTATAGAGAAAGTGACAGACACAGTTTTTTACAGGGGTGGTGAAAGGAACCATGTATGTCCACACACCTCCAAGAGCATCCATTAGTGCTATTTTACTCATGTTTCTAAAAATTTGGTTCCTCCAAAATGTGTCAATATATACAATGCATTACCTATACAAAACAACCAGCAAACCTAAACAAAAACAAGTTTTTAAATAAAACTGTGTTCAAGGTAAAATAGAGGTACACCTAACAAATCAAGCTTTCTTTGTCAACTATTCTGCCTTGCATTAACCTCTCTAGCATTACATGTTTGTGACCAAAACTATTGTATAACAAGGTCTTAGGGATCAGGTAGAGTATTTGTAACCATTTTGTGTAATAACTTTGTGTGAAGAACTTTCAGATACCTGTTTCCTCGATCCCCCACTTTAATTCTTTTGATAAGTTTCTCCAAAATGCAGAATATGAAGGTGCATCAATTTAGGAAAGTTCATTATCATAGTTTCTACTCTTTGATTCAGGAGCCCACTCAGTTTTTCATAGATCATGTGTACAGCAGTGTTGGGTAGTAATCGCGTTACTGTAATTTGATTTTTTTTTAGTAACATAGTAATTTAACTTTATAATTTAAAATTGATAATTAGATTACCGTTACAATTTCAAGTAACTTTACATTACTGCTGTGTTACCGAGTGTTGTGCACAAACGCATTCAATGAACACTGAACAGAACGAATCAGTTCACAAATTATGAATGTGCATGTGAGGGAAGTTCACTCTCGCGAGACTGAACGCAGCTTTACATTTGCTGATTACAAAACAAAGTTCTCAAAGAATGGGGGGCTGGCTCTCACTCGATGGGGTGTCGGCTGTTCGGATTCACCACAGAACATTGGCACAACACTACTGATAACAGGCTAGCATGATTGGTGCTACGAGTTTGGACGCCTCTACAGAAGGCAGTTTGTTTAAACATTTGAGTCCGTTTTTTGAAGAAATCGGTGTAGATTTAAATGGGGAAAACCACAGATTTTCTTTCATTTTAGTTCTGTTCTTTTCTGAGCACTTTCTGAGCACTTTAAAAGTGTTTTTGTGAATATTGTCTGAAAAATATATACAGTATACCTGCTGCTCGTTTTCTTCACTTTCACAATAACATGTTTTGCTTAAGTGGTAAGCTCTATTCTCAACCGCAAAATTAGTTTTTAATGTGTCTTATGTCTATGATTGTTCAGTGGTATGACAGATAGAAGGAGAAGATTGAAGGAGGTTCAAATAGAAGGACATTGTATTGAAAATTGTAAATAATGAATGAATGTGAATTAGTTCATTTTTTATTTAATTCTTTTTTATTTAGTTTTTTTTCAGTGTGAACTGGCAAACACTGGTGTTAACAATAAAATCAAGTGCTTTAACATCTATATTGTAAAAACAAAAATAATAATTCACAGTAACCTGTCAGTTGCATGCAGATGTCTGTTTGACAGTCGCGCGCGTGACGTCATCTACGGGAGACCTGCATGCAAGAGTGTGTTTGAGCTGACTTAAAAGCTTTGTTAGAAGGTAGGGAAGTAACTAGTAATCTAACTAGTAATGTAACTAATTACTTTTGAAATAATGACATTAGTAATTTGGTAACTTTTAAAGGGAGTAATCAGTAATCAGTAGTTTAATGAAATTTTTTAAATAACTTGCCCAACACTGGTGTACAAGTATTCTTTGCATAAACATATGCCTTTTATTACAGTCAGTATGCCTCTAATTAATGTCAGCACCTCCTGATTAGTCCCTGCAGTCCATTGCAGTTAGTTCATACTCCCACTGTCTTACAGTCATTTTTTATTTAAACTATGTCAAACATTGGCACATAAAATAAAGTATTTAAAAAATAGCACAGGATGTGATCACTATCTTTGGTGTTCATATTTTGGAAAACCTCAAAGCTCCAATGCTAAAAAGTATTCAGACTAAGAAAAGCACCCTCCAACCCAACATTCTCACCATATTCTACAGAGAGACTATAGATAGCATTCTCTGTAGCTGCATATTGATGTAGGATGGAAATTCTACCACATCAGATTGCAAGACCCTACAGAGGATAGTAAGGACAGGTGAAAAGATCATCAGGGTCTCTTTCCCTTATGTTGCAGACATTTACAGCACACACTGCATCTGCAAAGCCTCGAGCATTTTGGTTGACCCAACACCCCCCACACACCCTCTTTTCTCTCATTCCTTCTTGCAGAAGGTTTCATAGCATCTGGGAGTTCACTACCAAAATAGGAAACAATTTCTTCCCTCAGGCCATCAGACTCCTAAATCAGAACTGAATAACAAACTGTACATCAATCACACACACACACACACACAAACACACAAACGCATGCACACTCTGAGCTGAATTGCTTCTCCCAGTCACACAGCATACACACACTAAACAAACAATGAAATCTCCATAGCCACCACTATAAATGCCCTGTATAAGAAATGTGGACATTTGTTTCTAATCCTGTTGCTGTTTGCTATTTTTACACAATTATTTATTGCTGTCTATCTCAATCTTCGCATTTCTTTGCACACTTGACAACTTTGCTGCTAAAATACATTATGTTATAATATTATATACACTAATGTTGTTGAGGAGAGCCTGCTTTGTATGCTGTCACCTGCTTTGTGTGCAATTGTACGTAATTGCACTGTGCTCTTGTGCTTTTGCGCTCTCTTTTTAGCCCTGTCCTGCCTGCACATGTGTGGTCTTGTGATTATTCTGTTTTTGTTCTTTGTGTTGGACCATGGCCCTGGAGAAATGTTGTTTCATTTCACTGTGTACTGTATATGTGGTTGAAAAGAAAATAAACACCTACTTAACTTCATTACTGAAGGACAAACATATGAGGAGAAAAAGCTAATGAGAGGTTAATTGGTGTGAGAAATTATGCTTAATCAAAGAAAACCATATTGCTGTAAGCTTTGTGTTTTTTTATCCAATTTTCAGAATATGATAAGCATTAATGTTTTTTTATTCAGTGACAATGAGCTATTTATTTTAAACAATGCTGTTGTTGTTATAACAGTATCAGTAGTACTGATTTCTATATATACCATGCCAAACCTAGGGTAAATCATGAATGAAACAATGGTCCAAATGTTCCATTTACTATTACTATTGCAGTACCCAGTGAGCACATTGACATTCATGAGGAAGTCCCTGGAGGCCCGTCTGCCTCCCGGCCTAAGCAGTGAGAGAACACATTAGTAGAATTTTTTTTGGAAATAACAGACTTGCCCTTTAAAACGCCATCAATGTCTTGTTCTCTAGTCTCAGCAGACTCTGCTGTGCCACATTGTCATGTAGGGCTGTGCTGTAGCATTGGCATGCTCCGACCCTGAGCTGGAGTCACCTCCATCAACATCTGTGCATCAGGCAGAGGGCAGCTGTTCTGCCTGTATAACGTGCTGCCAAGGGTTTGCATCATGGATAAAGATATCATCTTCAGAATTGAACCAAGAGTGCGTTTTTTCATATCTCAATCTAGAGTGTTATGTTTCCAATTCATATGTGCAAACTTATGCCTAGAAGATACATATATATATATATGTATCGCCGTTAACGCCAAGATTCCAATGAGATTAACGGTGTTAAAAAAATTTATTAATGCCCACCTATATGTTATATGTTAGAGGTGGGCATAGATAGATTTTTTTTATCTAGATTAATCTCATAATAATCTTGGAATTAATCTAGATTAAAATGGCTCATTTGAATTCTGGGTCTGAAGCCCACCCCCCCAAAAAAAATGATCCCAACGCCTATTTTTATAGTGTAAACCATAAATATGCCTCCAATTGTTCTCCCAGATCACTTTAATTTCATTTTGAACTCAGTTTAATACATTACCCTTAAAGAAAATGTAA
>JBBPDC010069205.1:0-10714 GCA_037974485.1 Hemigrammopetersius urotaenia
ACACACACACACACACACACACACACACACACACACACACACACACACACACACACACACTCTCTCTCTCTCCCTCAAATGACTTTTTTGAGAAGCACAGTGTTTTTCTTAGAAGTTGTTGAGAAATGTCAGGCCTTCAAATAGTTGTGACAGTTGATAGGACAATAGCTCCATCATCTCTTGACTGTTTGAGGAGAATAACTGACCTTGCCTCTTGTGGTTCTACGCTATTGATGGAAGCTTTAAAAATATCAAAAGTGAGTTATTCTGAAGGTTATTTCACCCTACCAACGCGAATAGACTAGGATTAAAGTAATGCTTCAATAACTTAGGGTACTGTATACATGTATGGGTCTTTTCTAGCAACAGTGGTCTGGAATAGCTATACAGTACTTGCAAAGTAGAGGGAGATAAAAAAAAATGAAAACGGAGGGCTTGACTGTACATAATAGATTTGAATATCGTTAACCTGCATTACTTTATTTCACCACCAGAGGGCACTTGTGTGCTTTTATTTTTTTCTTGCTCAAACGTCATTTAAACCCTGTTACCGTCACACCTTGTGATGAGAAAGTAAAAGACACTTAGAAATGAGATTTCTAGTTCATTCTGAGAATTGATCCTCACCCAAAAGAATTGACAGGTAATCTCATTCCAATCCAATTATAGCCATGACTTCATCAGGGACACATTTAATTAACTGCCACAGTGTTTGAAAAAGGCTCTGTGTCCTTAATAAAATCCACAGCATGGATATCCTGCGCGTACCCCATGTGTCCTCAGAAATTAAAGTTTGAAAATGTAACTTTTACCAAGCAAGCAAATGTACCTTTTCTGAATATAAAACACACTTAAGTCAAAAAAGGTGTGGGCAGATGTTTGAAGTTACAAATGTCAGTGCATGGTTTGAACCCTGCAGCATCACAGCTATTTTATGGCCTCCAGAGGTATTTGTGTGTCAGGAATTAAAAGGCTTATTAATGGTAGTTTAATGCTTTTGAATGAATTTTACAGTTTTCAAAGAGTGTTTGATTTTGTGGGAACCATGCAGGCAACAAAAGGGTTTTGCATATTAAGTTGTTCAGTGACATTTTCACAATCAACAGTTTAATGCTCCCAAAAGCCCAATTTGCAAGCTGAAAGACTCCATCAAGCCTTATGAGGTTCAATTTGTTTGCTTATTTGTTTATAGGATCAGTTTCCCAGCCTTGGATTAAGCCTACTCCTGGACTACACAGCATCCTTAATGGAGATTCTCCAAAAAAGAAGTCTAATTAATGCATGAGGGGAATGAAAGCTAGTCCAATAATAATAATAATTTCTAAAAAAAAAAAAACAGTAATACTGACTTTGACAGAAAGGTAGAGCACATACAATGATGCATAGCCACAGTTTGGTCAGAGTGCGCATGCTGACCTCTGCCCAGCACGATTAGAACTGGACTATGGACCAATTTAAGGTGGCATGCATCACATTTTCTTTTACATCTTGCAAACAGCTGGCTGTGTGTGATTTGTTAAGTCTAAACCAAATATGTCATTAATTCAGCTCATCGTGTTTAGAGAAAAAGCGTTGCGCATATGAACCCTAAAACACCATTCACACAGTGAAGTATGAAGGTGGGAGCATAATAATATAGGGTTGCATCTCTGCAAAGAGTACTGAGAAACATTGTAGGAGACAGTAGAGGGAATTTAATATCAGATCAACCAAGAAATCAGAGAAGATGAGAGAAGATGGACATTTCAACAACACAGTGACCCCAAAACATACCACCAAATAACCCAAAACTGGTGAAGCCTCTTAACTCTGGAGAGTTGAAGTGGGCCAAAGCTGAACTGTAACACATACACAACTCAAAACTTCAATTGTTACCAACTGATTTGCAATTAAAAATTAGCGTTGTTCATCTGTGGGGTCTGAATACTTGTTTCCTCTAAATGTATATTCATTTTAATATATTTAAAAATATTAGAGCAAGTGCTAAGGCTTTTTTTCCCTCATCATACTAAATTTGGCAGGAACTATAGAGCATTCTTGAGATTATATTTTGTTTCTTCTTGCACTTTGGGCAAAATGGCCAAACACGACACGACATGTTTCTAGAAAACACCTTCAAATTGTCCACTGACTATTCCTTAAAGTAATTAAGTAAAGTAAAGTGGCCCCCTATAGTCACGCGTGAACACACCACAGCACACAGTGTGAAATTCTTTCTCTGTTTTTAACCCATTCAAGAGAAGCAGGGGGCTGTCACCAATGAGGGGCACCTGGGGAGCAGTATGTGGGGACGGTAGCTTGCTCAAGGGTACCTACACCGTACAATTAGTAACTGTATAGAACAATGCTATAATACTCACTATAAGAATTATGATCAGACATCAGCACTGTAATTTGTAATTGTAAAACAAAATGTCTTTGGTTGGATGATGGATGGATGGATGTACGGATGATGAATGGACAGGACAATAAAGTATTCACTGGAATCACTGTTTGCCATAGGGAATTGCCATAATTAAAGACAATCTCCTGTTTCAAGTCTTTTTAGCATAATTGTGTCAAATTGATCATGTTACAGTGTCTATCCACAGCATAACAATGTGTGCATTTATGATATGATGGAATTTTTCTATTCTGAGCAAAGCCACATCACATAAATGCACCGTGACTGAGACCAGCATAGCACAGCGCATACATTAAGCATTCAGAGTACACCCCTGAGCCATTCATCACCTCTCAAACGTACTGTCATATTAATGGACTTATTGCCTCTTACTTGATTGTCTGTTGAGAGCTGTCTATTAATTCATGCAGGAGACATCAGATAGCTGTGGAATTCATTTGAGGGGTGATGCTCAATCGAGCATCTCATGGTGAGAGGGAGTCAAGTTGTTGTCCTGGCCCTCCTCAACTGTTTCAGATTAATATTTCATATGTATTGCTACCTATCAGTGCCCTGTGACCTTGAATTGCAGATGAGTTGTCTGGAGGAGGTCCCTCGGTTCCCTGTTTCTCTCAGCTCCACCATACTCGCCCGTAATTACACAATCTCACGTGGAGGTTTTGCAGCTGAAGCTGTCTAATCCAATCAAATAGAGCAGCACCGAAGCACAGATACAGTCTATAATTCTTCAGCAAGCATCAGCTTCACTCTGCAGCATTCCTTCTTACTGATTCTTACATATTGCTGGTAAGGGTGTTCAGCATGGGATTGGTCCCTGACCTTGTGGATTATAGGATGTACTTCCATTGCAAGCACAGTGAGGGAACCATTAACTGCAGATGGAGAGGAATCCTGAGTTGTTGTTGTTCTTCTTCCCCTGTGTCTGTGACTTTTTCTTCTCTGTGTATTCATAACACCACACCAGAAGGGTCTGCAGAAGTAGATTTCAGCCATAAACTAACTCACAGTCTCACTGTTTGCAACACTCAACTGTGCAATTCACTGGACTATGTCTTATCTGTGAATCTCTTATGCTTAGTGAAGCAATGAAACAGAATTGCTAAATGAATGGGCTAATGCATGGCACTCAGAATTATTAAGGTGAGTGCCCTACTGTCGGCTAACTTTGGAGGAAAATCGGCAGTGAGTAATGAATGCACTGTTCCCCAGGCCCATTTTCTCAGGCTGATGAGATCTTGAAGAGTAAGCGCCCAGAACTTCAATCAGAATCTTTTCCGATATGTAAGTCTACGTAAGTGTCCTGTCTCTGAAAAAGATGCATAAACAGCAAGAACTAAATAACACTGGTAAGATGCCTCTTTGGTGAAAAATCCAATTTATACCATTTTTCTCCCAGCATTATTGCAGTCAATCAGCCAAGACAAGTCTGCTGTGTGAAGTTTGCTTCTTTCATTTTGCTCTCGGGCTGGATGCAGTATAGATTCGATTCATTCCTAAACTTTTGGAGCTAATAACAGCTAACATTAACAGAAATTTGAATACGGTATGAGACGAGGATAATGATTAAGGCATGCAATTTGCATTATGCTAATAGGCTCTTTTTAGAAGAACTGGATATACAGCTAAAAATATTTGTATTTTTTTCATTTCTTATTCATCATCATTGCTAACACTGAAATTTAAAAAAAGTGTCATGGATGACTGCACTCCAAACTGAACAAGGGATAAGCATGTTTTGTGGAAGAATTTCTCTCCAATACCAAAAAATAAATGATCAGGCTTTCTTACATTCCATGCAGTCATTTTATAAGGAGTAAAATAATGGATAGATGAAGCAGTTGGTAATGTAATTTCTGCTAGTGCTACTGTTAACATTTACAATATACCAGCATGGTCTATTGTCCCCTGCAGATGCCTTTCACAGCCTTCAGCTCCAGTGATTGAACATCTGTTCTCCAGCAAATGCTTGCCTTCAGACTTTGAGCGGAAAGTGAAGTATGTTCCATTGGAAACAGCTGGGAACATCACAGACTTTCAAACAGTAACTACATTCAGTGTAATCTCCATTGGTTAAATTCTGACTGTACACAATAGTACTTTTTCCCCATCGTGTAGTATCACTTCCAGGAGAAAGCTACTAAAAACTGTGAAAAGGACCTATTGGCAGCACAGAAATTTGCTAGCTACCTTAGCATGTCATGGTTGACCACTTAGGCTTGGCCTAAGATTAAACCACTTGCCCTGAGATTAAATCTCATTTTTCATCAAAGAACTATTTGTTTAATCCCAAATAATAATTTAAGAGATGCATTACACAATTCACTTGTAAATTCAGGCTGAGCCACTGAGATCGACAAAATTCCATCTGTGAAAAGGACAAATAAAAGACAATTAATACCTCTTTAAGATGCCATTGGGTTTGTTTTGGACATGGCAGTTTATGAATGAGTGCAATCATTTCCGATGCCCCATTAGTTCACAGGGCCAAACCTGGGAAACACACATTAGTGCCGTGACCTGCACTCCGATGGCTAGGAGTCACATTAGCTGCCAAAAAAATCAACAAACTCATTCATAAAGTCTGCTGCCACGCCTTTCCTGAATGCTTTATGGGCAAGCAGATGGATTGGTTTGCAAAAGCAGAGAAACATATGTGATTCTGTAAAATCCATATGTTTATACCATGTTTCGCCAAGACATATTGCTGTCCAAGTAGCAATTAGCTTTGTTCTGCTGGGGTTAGGGTGTGTTTCAGAGGGTTTTCACTGGCACTATACTTTTAGTCAGTACTAAATGTCAACTAGGGCCACAAAACCACATTTAGTTCACAGTTAGTAGACCAGCTGCTCACACTTCTTCATGTGTTATATATATGTACAAGCTTAGAAAATGCGGCTTTGTTTTTACTGGGTCTCCTTTAAGAGAAAACCTTGAAACTCTAACGGCTTGCACTCTAGCAGTTGTGACACTAACGGCCTAAACAGAAAGACTTCTGATTCGTTTGACTCTTCCTGTTTCTGTTTTAGGTTATTCATCTTTATCTAAACAGAGTGACCCAAACAATTATTTTTGGTGCCATGACTTATCAGCATATGTTTTCCCTCCTTATGAAAACATCCTAATTGATTGCCATTTTGTTTCAAGAGTGCTGAGAGTGTCACACAAAGCAGACTTGATGATTATGACAGCTGCAAAGTCTTCTCTAGCACGTCAGAGGTGTCCTTGCATGAGAGGTACCAATACCCAGAAATTACTGCTGTCCTTGGTCACATATCGGTAGAAGTGTTTTGTCCGTCCATCATTCATGGTTCAGAAAAAATCGTGTTGTGCAAAAACAAACCACCCAACAAGCCCATGGTCGATCCTGCAGACTTAAGTATTCAGGCCAAGAGTGAAAATGCCCTAAAGGCATTAATATCAAACTTGCTGGATGATGAACCCAATGTACTGACCTGATTTTGGCTCAAATTTGTAATTTGCCGTGGTTATGTAACAATGCTGATCTGCTTTCTCATTTCCTATTAGCCCATGTCCTATATTATATTAATATCCAATGTTCAGACATCACTCCATAGATATAGTTTATGATATAAAAAGCCTTAAACTGTGTAGCTAATACGTCTCATTTAGGAGCATTAATCTCCTGGGAAACAGTAGCTCATTTACATTTATGGCATTTATCAGACGCTTTTATCCAAAGCGACTTCCACTCCCTAACTACAGGGGACAGTC
Source organism: Hemigrammopetersius urotaenia (assembly GCA_037974485.1). NCBI lineage: Eukaryota > Metazoa > Chordata > Actinopteri > Characiformes > Alestidae > Hemigrammopetersius > Hemigrammopetersius urotaenia. The sequence continues at coordinate 6,137 of JBBPDC010069205.1, forward strand.
TCCCTGGAGCAACTTGGGGTTGAGGGTCTTGCTCAGGGACCCAGTGGTGGTGCTGAAGGTAGGATTCGAACCTGTGACCTCTTTGTCCAGAGGCAAGTATCCTACCCACTGAGCTACCTCCATCCCCGCTCAGATTAAAGGTAAACAAATTATTAAATTATACCTGAAAAGATGAACACATAACCTTAAACCCCTCACACTCTTAGTAACCTTCACCAATATTTGATGTGGTTATTTAGCTAAAGAATATGTTTACTGAATTAAAGAGCCAGATTCCACTGTACAGTATTTATGGCCTTCAGGCAACACTTCACTTTTCTCTTCTTCTTCTGTCACTCTGTCGTTCAGTCAGGCCTGATCGACAGAGAGGGCTGACAAGTCTGTGGCTTTGTTGCTGAATTATTGACTAGAAAAGGCAGACTTTCAAAGACCTTGAAACTTTGAGCGCTACCCTACATGTTCAGTGATGTGTAGTAAAGTTCACACACGCAAACAATTTTCCTTTTGATTTTCTTTGTTTGCTGGCTTTTTGTGCGACTGCTTTGCTAGATAGCTGATAACTTCATTGTTGAGGATTCTAAGACCACCTGACAACACTGGAGCTGCCGTTTACTGCATCTGCGTGGCATTTTAATTAAAACAGAGTGTATTGGAAATAAAATCCTGATCTGACTCATCATTCGGTGCCCTTTGAGATGGGATTAGTTTCTGAAATGAATGCTGTTTAGATATTAAGCAATAGGGGAGAGAATCGACTTCCTAGGCATCATAAATGCCCCCGAACTCACTAGGTGTATTGAAATTTAGATCACAGGCAATTTACATGGAAATCAGACTGCATGGAAATCAGACCGCACACTGATCTGTTGTACATGCTGAGACATGGCTACTGCAGTTTGAAATGAACTGAAACTTTATGCCCTTTTTTTGTTTTTTTAGGTACTTTTTGCAATAAAAGCCCGCCAACATCGGACAACACAGGTCAGGAAAGCTTAAATGACAATGTATTTGGTTATTTTTCAACTTGGAATTTAGTCATATTTCAGTCCAGCATTTGTTGCATTTAACCCAGGCTGGATAGAGACTCCCTTTGCTCACCCAGAGACCAACAGGTGATGTTTCTCCGCCAATGTAATGCAAATCATTTATTCCTATTCTCCCTTATTGTCTTTTTTCCCCCCCCAACCTTTGTGAGAGTGTGTATACGTTTTCTTTGTTCCTTTTCCATCTTTCCCACCTGCCTCCCATCTCCCTATCGAAGAGAGGTCCGTTCCTCTATTTATAGCTTGCAGTCAGGAACTGCCTCTGCTGCACATTTGTTGGCAGAATAATCCAAAGTACTCCAACATTCAAGTGCACAATATATAGAGCCCCCAATAAGGGCAACTCATCTGAATAACATACGGTTCCAGCATAATCTCATATCAGCAGAACTCTGGCAGATCGGGTTATTTACACTCTGGCACCCCACTGAGGTCTCCCAGCCGTGTTTGTTTATCATTCACGATATGCTTGATGACTGCTTTTCTGCTATGAAAATTGATCCCATCACTCTGCTTATGCTGGATCAATATATATAGCCTCAGGCAGTCACTGTCATGTGGATAACTGGTCTAATACGTCTGTTCTGCAAAGAGGGAGGAAGCTGTGCTGAAATCACTTCATGACAGCTGTCAAACCTGTCAGCACAAACAGCCTCTGGGCCTGAAACTCAGAAAACACAGTTTTATCCACACAGCTCCCTTTTTAGAGCCCTGGTGTCCTGCTGCTTCACTTTTGATGCTGGCCCCCCAAACATGAGAAAAATGTCAGTCACAAGCAGCACTCGGGGCCTTAAAGCCACGGGCCAGATACAGACTACTTCTCTCAGCAGTTCTTTGAAACCTTGCCAGAAAGCACACATAGCCTCTTCTTGTAGCCCATTAGCAGTGTAGATGCAAGCATCTGAGCTTTAAGAGAAAGCCTTTGACCTGTTCAAGCATATGGCATAGTACAGTGAAAAGATGCAAAGCTAAAGTGACAAACCAAATGCCAAAATATGCATTGGTTTCATAGTTGATGGCCTAAACTTTTCTTTAGCATTTTGCTGAAAAAGAGTAGGTGCACTGGCAGCATTTAGAGCTAAGTCAAAGTTTGCTTCATTATATTAGGAGTGATGTCTCTTGGACTATGAGGCTAATGTTGCTAACAAACACCCAAATCTTTTCCATAAATGCAAGCCTCAAAATTATCTGCCAGTATAGTGAGACAATTCAGCATGGTGACGTGGTGAAGTTCTGTTAATTTTTCTGCACACCTTTAATAAAAGGCTGGATAACATTTGAGGGGATGTATTTATGTGTAAAAGATGTAGGTGACTATTGACCTTTTGGTTCTAAAGGCCCTACATCTACCATCTATAAATAAGGAAAACGACTTGGTTTGGCCATTAAATGATACTATAAATGGAGAGATTTATTTGTTTTTTAATAATCTTTAATAATAAGCATTTTCCTCTTACAGATTTTGTATGAGTAACCTGCTCATTTGTACTGCGGAGCAATTTCTATGCTTGTGGAGAGCTCCGCTCCACTTGCAAAAGCTCTTGATCCACAGCACTTAAGTAATCAAGTACCAAAACAAGCTATTTTGAAGCCTGTGGCCGCTTTTGTCTCGAAAAGTTCAGACTGACTGAATAAAAACAAATTGTTCACATCAGTGCAGTTGTCAAACTTTGCAGGCAGTCATGCCTTGTGGGTTTTGTTCGCCATGACTCTTTAATTAGGTCTTAATTTCTGTTTGCTCGGTGGAGCCCGGCCCACAGGTAAAGCATCAGCAGTTCAGCAAATAAACCGACGTGACTTTCTTCTCTGTGAGTTTGTGAGGCACGTTCGGTTAACTAATCCACTTCATTTGTCAACTGGGAACTTTTCGAGGCACACTTTTTCTAAGTTTCAGGCTTGTGACAGGCTTGTTCTGTGCATGTGTGCAACAAAACATACTTTCCTTTAAGGAGAAGTGTAGATCAGGAGTACGTGCAGGAGCTCATTCAGTCAGAAACAGGTGTGTATCTTTAGGGCTGGCAAATCTGCTGCTTTGCTTTGTTTCTTTCACAGAGATATGAAGTGTCTACTGAGCTTTTCCCAAATGCCCCAGTACAAACACATCCAAGCCCAGGAATCTCTGAGTATGCGGATCTGTGTTCCAGCAAGCGCAGGCTGCTCGAATACTAATTCCCTTTCAATACGTGAGAGTCCACAAGAAAAACATGTGCAGAAAGGAGAGAGAAGTCACGGCCTTTCACTTCGGTCCCTGATTGGATGTGCCCCAGTGGCCACTTCCTCTTACTGACTTGTAAAATGAACTCGTTTGCATTTCTGACCCCACAGTCATCATGGGTTGAATCACTCTTCCTCTCGCTGCTGCATGATTATCTGTACAGCACTCTACATGGTAATGCATTGTGGGGATTATTGTTCTGTAACTGCCTTGAAAGAAAAAGGTTGTTTTTTGTTGATTTTCTAAATGAAAAAGTAGCGCATCATGTGCAGAGAACACACCTCTGCATCGTTTAACGCACAATGCATTACTGTCTATTTGCTATAGGGACATACACCAACAGGCACTCTTCTTGGAGTTTGGGGTGTTTCTGCCTATTCATTCTGGAGAGCATTTATGAGGTCAGACGCTGATGCTGGACAAGAAGATCTGGCTCGCAATCTCCGTTCCAGTTCATCACAAAGGTGTTGAATGGGGTTGAGGTCAGGGCTCTGTGTGGGCCAGTCAATTTCTTCCACACTGAGCTCATCCAAACATGTCTTTATGGAGCTCACTCTGTGCACTGGGACACAGTCACGCTGGAATAGAAAAGGTTCATCCACAAACTGTGTCCACAAAGTTGGAAGCATGGCGCAATCCAAAATGCCGTGCTACGCTGAAGCATTAAGTTTACCCTTCACTGGAAGTAAGGGGCCTAGCCCAACCCCTGAAAAACAGGTGTGGCCCAAAACATAACATGATGACCTATGGAAGGCTTTAGAAATTGTATATATGTTGTGTTTTGAAAGTTGTGCCTTATTTATTATACTGTAATTCTCAAATAAATAAAGCAAATATAACATTTCTTGTTATTTTACAGATTGTTGCAAGAAAATTACAAGATTATTTTTTTATTTACGACGATATTTTAAATGTTATATTCTTATAGCAAATGCAGCAAATTGTTTGTTTCAAGCAAAACAAGCTAATTTATTGGTCAATAGAATAAGAAAATAAGATAAACCTTTAATAGCCCCTAGGTGGGAAATTTGAATTGAAAGAGCAGCAAAAACAATAAAATAAAAACTATACAGTACACAGTACAGTACACAACTATATAGTATATAACTATATAGTATGTGTCACGAGGGCTAGGTCTAACTGGCCCTCGTGATTTACCTTGGGGTAGGGAACAGGCAGGCAGGCAGAAGTCCATGCTGAGGATTTTATTTAACGAAAAAGCAAAAGGAACAAAAATAGGCTCGATGGCCTCCAGGATACTGAACATAAACAAGCAGGACACAGGCAGGGAAATAGAGGCGATGGACACATGAGGAATAA
>JBBPDC010069226.1:0-10714 GCA_037974485.1 Hemigrammopetersius urotaenia
TGTAGTGCTGGGAGTCTTGTCCAGAGACTCTTATTGTTGTAGTGCTGGGAGTCTTGTCCAGAGACTCTTATTGTTGTAGTGCTGGGAGTCTTGTCCAGAGACTCTTATTGTATTGTGCATGTCACCATTATTTTATACACGATTGACCTTAATTCAAAAATATGTTGGGAGAAAATTTCAAAATAATGCTTATATTTTTTAGACCTTCAGGACACGAGTAACACAGACGAGCAGCAGGGTACAATACCCACCTCTGGGTATCAGTATAAATACTGGACTTTTTTCCCTCAGTGTGTGATAAAGTGTCTTTCTGCAAAGTGAACATTAGAATAAATACAAACAAACAAGAAAGCAGTATAAAGTATCAAGACTTCTGTTTAAAAGAGTAGTCGATATTGTGTGAGCTGGTGAGGAATTACTGTATAACATTATGTTTATTCTCCTTATTTTGTATGTTTTTGTATTAATGCAAATGAAACACATACACAAAACCTGTACATAAATTATATACTGTTCTTGTTTTTCTTTTGCAGATATGAGTGACAAGCTTCTGGAAGTTGTTGGGCTGGAGGGAGCCATAGAGATGGGTCAGATTTACACCGGCCTGAAGAGTAAAGGACACCGCCTGGCCCAGACCACGCAGCTTATGATCAAGTACGTGCAGAACGAGAGCAGTCTCTCATCCATCGCTGCTCTGCTGGAGGTCCTGGGCTCCTTAGGAGATAAAGCTCTTAATCTGAGAATTTGTTTGTTCAAAGCAAACACTAAAATTCAAATAAATACAAATATTTTTCCCAGCCAGTCCCTTCTTTCTCTAATCAACCCTTCATTACATCAGATCAGGAGCTGCAGAGGAGATCAGGAACCAAACCTGTGCTCTTCTAAAAGTGTCCTTCATAACTTTACTGTACACATTCTGACCATCAGCTACTGTATTTGTGTTTGCTTGTGTTTATTCTGAAGCCATATAGAGTCTTTACAGGCTACACGCACTCACTGCCCAGATCAATAGCGTTAGACCATTTTCTATTATTATTCACATTATTGTTATTATTATTGAAATAAAAAGAGCATTAATATCAGATTGTCTTTTTGGGGGGGGTTTTCTCCCCCTTTGCTCATCTATTGGAAAGACTAGATGTTGCATCGTTGCTGTGAGGAGTTGATTGTATGAGAGCACTAGTGAGGTCAGGTGATGTTGGAACATTGCTGTGAGGATATGATTGTATGAGAGCAGTAGTGAGGTCAGGCACTGATGTTGAAACATTGCTGTGAGGATATGATTGTATGAGAGCAGTAGTGAGGTCAGGTACTGATGCTGAAACATTGCTGTGAGGATTTGATTGTATGAGAGCACTAGAGAGGTCATGTACTGATGCTGGAACATTTCTATGAGGATTTGATTGTATGAGAGCATTAGTGAGGTTGGGTACTGATGTTGGAACATTGCTGTGAGGATTTGATTGTATGTGAGCATTAGTAAGGTCAGGTGCTGATGTTGGAACATTGCTGTGAGGATTTGATTGTATAAGAGCATTATTGAGGTCATGTACTGATGCTGGAACATTGCTGTGAGGATTTGATTGTATGAGAGCAATAGTGAGGTCAGGTACTGATGCTGGAACATTGCTGTGAGGATTTGATTGTATGAGAGCATTAGTGAGGTCACTAAACTGCTCTGTAGTTTATGTCTGTATTGTTTCTCCTCCAGGACTAAGAAAGCTTTGCCCATGCAGATCGACGGTGAGCCCTGGATGCAGCCACCCTGCACAGTGAGTTCATTTAAACTTGTGTTGCTTAGGACACTCAATCTTAGTGTAACTGTTAGCGGTGTTCTGATACTAATATTGAGTTCTTTGTAATACAAAGATGTGGTGAAACCTTGTTGTGAAACAAATACAGCATCGTGACATGAAAGGGAATCATTCCTTCTGTTTAAAATGCATCATGATTTTCTTTAACTGCTGTATCAAATCCAAGTACAACATACAACACCACTTGGAATCAAGGGCTCTTATGCTGACCTAGGATCAGACTACACTCTGTTTTTATAGCGACTATAGCGACAAAAAACAGATCCCAAATCAGTTCTATAAATGTGTGTCTATATCTACAGTCTTCAGCAGTTGAGGATTCGGCGTATTTTTTCTGAGAACCGAACTAATAATTGTTCGTGGGAACTCCCTCACATTTGTGGAAACTGCAGATATCCTCCGGCATTTTATTTTTTTGCTTTTGTGACGCACGGGTCTCGCCGCCACGCCCCCTTGTTATCATGCTGGTTGTTTATGTTTGGGCGGCCGTTATCAAGGCATTCAGACACCTGAATGGAATGAGCCTCTGCTGCTCAGCGCCGTCCCAAACATAAACAACCAGCACTCACGGATTTGAGTGTTATATTATTAAGAAAAATATAATTTACTAATTTTGTAACATAAATATGAATGTAAATTCAGCTACATTTCCATATAAAATATAACTAAAATTTTTGTTGTACGGTCGAGAGAACAGAAAGAAAGCATGTCTTGGGATGGTGAAATACCGCTGTACTCACAGGCAGGAGGTTTGAATGTAGCCAGTCCGAGAGCTCAAGTATTCTCATGTATTTCGTTTTATTCTTCTTGAAGCTCTGTATTTTGATTACTGTAAATTCATGATTGTATTACAGCACAGTATATAAAGGGGTAACATCAGGAGTTCAGTGTAAACTGTACAGTATGAATACGGGTTTAAACTGAGTTTAAAATAAAATGAAAGTGTTTTGGGAGCATATTTGGGGGCATATTTAGGGTTTATACTAAAAATAGGCATTTGTGTAACATCACAAATTTCGCTATTCGCGTGTGCTTTTGGAACGTAACCCTCACAAATGTCAAGGGTGTACTGTATGTATATATATATCTTCAGTGGGTGCAATTTTTTGTTTAATTTAATTAAATTAAATTTTTCGTACGAGAGACACGGCATGTGCTGGGCAGGGGCCTGGAGACAACATACTGACTACCGCGTCATCACACTCGTTTAGGCCATGTCCACATGCACACGGGTGTTTTCTATGCGTTTTGGCCTTTCGTCGTGTTAGTGTGAAATTGGAGGTTTTTGAAAATTGAGTATTTTCTTTTATGCACACAACTGTATTTCAAAGGGGTAATACAGTCTCAGGGGTAGCTAACTTAAAAAAAAATCATAAACAGTCAGGCAGTATATTGTATATCTATATGGAGCATTTTGTTGTGTAGTTTAATCTGCACTGTACGTTGTGATTGCATAATGCAAAATTCACTTCCAAATATTTGTATTTATTTCTATCTGGTCACTCCTGCTGTTTTTATCTCTACAGATCCATATCACACAAAAGAACCAGGCCAGCATGCTGATGGCTCCTCCTGTCCGATCCTCGGGATTCTTCCATCTGAAGTAAAGACAGGATGTACAGTGCTGTGCAAAAGTCTTCGGCATTTTTAAAAGCTGTTTAGCTGGGCAGTAAGTGTAAAAACACATTAGTATCAGAATAAATACAGAACAGAGTCACACGCAGCAATGAGGGGGCCAAGCATGAAGTAATCCTTTGGTGTGTTGGACATGGCTAATAGAAATTAGATCTTTGATCATTATTTTAATTTCAAGCCATCACTGATGTTCCAGTGTATATCAGTCCAGTCACAGAGTTCCACAGTTTATGGTTTATCATCCCAAAACCGTGTCCATGGAGTCGAACCAGCGGAAGGTTTTTCTGTCAGAGCCGATTTTGTCATTGTAGTCCTTTAATATTTATACTCTTGTCTGAGTTTTTAATTTATTCTCTGCATTTTTTATCCGTGTGAGGAAAATTGAACCCAGAGAACTGGATCACCTTCACGTTTCTCACAGAGTTAAAGATACATTTCTTAGTCGTAGAAAACTCCCACTAAATGTATCTGCAGTCCAAACAGACAGTCGAGCCAGTTGTTAGTTAATTTTTGTGCAGACAATAAATAAACAGTGTCCTATTTCCATGTTGTGATGAAACATTTCGACCAATCAGAAAGCAGTGATGCAGTCAGCTCTGCAGCGGCCCACCCATAAAGCGGGTCGCTTTATTATTAATGGAAAAGCTTTTTTCGTGGTATGGTGCGGTTAATTGTGCCAGTGGAAAAGTGCTAAAACAGTTGCAAAAATCAAAAAGCCCAATGATGGCTTTTGTGAGGCTTTGTTTGAAGTTTATCTGAGGCAATGTTTGGAGAAAAAACTCTTTTTGGTGAAATTCAATATGGCGGACATTGGTCTTGACGCAACTCATCTTAACGGTTCAAAAGTTACGTGCATCAATGCACCTCCAAATTTGACCAATTGATGGTGCTAGAGTGCTCAAAGTAAGGGGACCGTCCCCAATCAGTGTTCACCATACGATTCTACAATCAGTCTTAGAAACCCTGACGGTAGAAACACAAATTGATGCAACCCTCAATAACATTACTACCATGTCCTGATTCCACATTATGGAAGTCCAGGGTTACCTGCAGCTCCATCAATACCTGATTGAGCTCAATCAGACTTTCATTAGATTAAATCGGGAACTGGACCTTCAGCTCCCAAATCATCACCTACTGTTTACACATAATCCTAATCTGGATCATTTTTGCTACCTTTGCGTCTGTTTGTGTTTATTCTAATGTTAATGTGTGTTTTTACTCCAGAAAAACCCTCTCTGCCCACTCTTACGCACAGCACTGTCCTTTAACAAGGTTTTTTTTCTGTGGAATTTCTTGCAGATCACTAATCTGTCTTTGATCAGAAACATTTTTTCATTTACTTTTCTTGGTGTAAAACAAAACTGCCAATATTAGATTGTGTTACATGAGAGTGAATTGGATTAGATTAGATTAGACTGAGTCATTATTATATTCAACGCTTTTGAAACCTGTATTCAATCCTCTGCTCCAAAATCTTAAATCCTTCACATCTTGTTGATGATTCTTCATTTTCGTCTCACCCTCTTAATCAGTGGATTAAAATGAGGCTGTGCTTTCTGTCCTGTCTTTGCTCTTTCAGAAGTCAATAAATGAAGATCTGCTCTTCAGCGTTCCTCTGCATCACAGTGACACTTTGATTTTACACTGTCATGATCACAGCAAACCTCAAACACCAGACCAATACAACTTTTATAATCTACATAGAAAGGCACTGACCAATAGAAGGCTCTGGAGCAGTCACATGACCCTGAGGTCTCCATACCCTTGATCCAGAGGGGATGCGGTGTTGGGCTGTGGAGTCTCTGGAGTGATGGAGCTCCATCCAGAACCTTTGGTATGATCTGGAGTGGAGAACTTTGTGATCTAACCTGATGTCTGAGTTTTGAGAAGTTTTTGGTCCTAAAACTCAGCCCCATTGATGGTGGGGAATACATGCAAGGTGTCAAAAAGTCCCTAAAGTAAAGTGATTTAGGTGAAATTCACTATTTTACCATCATCAACGTCCATATAAATACTCGTGGAGCTTCACTTGGGTGGTGGTGGTGGGGGAGGATAGAGAATAAAATGGCTGGATTTGTGTTGGAGACGTCTCAAGCACTGAATTATGTAGAAATGTGGTATTACTGATGGAATTCCTCTTGATTTGCTGGATGAGTTGGTGTCAATGGTCTTTTGCAGATGGGGTGTATAGACTGTAATTTGTTTGATTGCGCAGAAACATTTAATACCCAGTGCAATGCGCATATATTCAGATTTTTGTGGTCAAGTCACCTCTGTAATGTGTGGGGAGAGAGAGCGGGGGTGAGTCGCCTTAAAACTAAAAGAGAGAGAGTCTGTGATGGCACAGCTATGGCGGACAGAAAGTGACAAAACCAAAACTTGCGGAGCTAAACACAACAAACACACTTCTCATTTTCTCTGCAATCTAGTTGGATTTGCAGTAGTGGGAAGCAGTCATTGTGTACGCAACCAAGCAGTCCTCGGAGCTAGGAGGGTCTGGCAGCTGCTGCCGATGGTATGAATGTCGGGCAGCTCCCTCAGCCCTGCTGCCCAGCTCTCTCAGAAAAGTGCTGACAGATCAGTGCAAACAATATCAGCGTTACCATCATGCCCGGATGAGATCAAGTCCGCTGGTATCTACTCTGTTTTATCTCATCAGCGTAGTAGCTCCTCTGGGATTGAACAGCTGACTTGGTTTAGAGCTTCATCTTAAGAACCCTCACTGCCAAGGAAACTCATGTATATGTGTTTTGCTAGTGTGATTACATTGAACCTCCCCTGGGTTTCCTAACCACACTTTAAAAATAAAATGATACCCCATTCCTCGCATGGAAACACTCTCTGAAGAATAAGAGGCAATTAGTTTCGGGCTATAGTATCTGGGTGCTTACACAAGATCAGGCACAGGGTTTTCCTCTCCGCTGACAAACCCAGGAGAACAGGTGAAGTTCAGAGAAGTTACAAATATACTATTTATAAAGTTTTATCATCTCCATCCACACAAAACATGCTGAGTCGTTTTTTTGTAAAAGAGAAAAACACTCATTTGAAGGCTCTAAACCACTTCATATTGCTCTCTGGGCTGTAATCAAATCCTCACTGCAATGTTCCAAAACCAGTACCTGACCTCACTAATGCTCTCATACAATCAAATCCTCACAGCAATGTTCCAACATCGGTGTCTGGCCTCACTAATGCTCACATGCAATCAAATCCTCACAGCAATGTTCCAACATCAGTGTCTGGCCTCACTAATGCTCTCATACAATCAATTCCTCACAGCAATGTTCCAACATCAGTGCCTGGCCTCACTAATGCTCTCATACAATCAAATCCTCACAGCAATGTTCCAACGTCAGTGCCTGGCCTCACTAATGCTCTCATACAATCAAATCCACACAGCAGTGTTCCAACATCAGTGTCTGACCTCACTATGCTCTCATACAATCAAATCCTCACACAAATGTTCCAGCGTCTAGCCCGCCCAGAAGAAGAGAATCTGTTACTATAATAAAGGGGGACAGGCTCCTTCTATTAATAGCCTTGATCTGAGAAGAAACTCTGGAGAAGCAGGTGTGGCTTTTGGACAGATGGAGTGTGAGAAAACAATTCACCCTCATTAGCAGTGCATTTATTAGTATAGTGTGTACAGTAGTGTATCATATCCCATATCTCATACATCTAAGTCTATCATAGTGTAGAATGTAGTTCTGGATACACAGCTGGGGGCATGACCTAGACCTACAGTGTCGTACCCCACAGAAACAGTAACACCCATTTTAGAAATACAGTAACCCCTAACTTTCCAAGAGCACCCGCGTATAGTGAAAAAACACGTGTTTTGGTTTTTAAAAAAATGCCTAAATGCCTATTTTTATAGTGTAAACCCTAAATATGCCCCCAAATATGCTCCCAGAACACCTTAATTACGTTTTTAAATCAGTTTAATGCATTACCCATAAAAAAATTTAAAGGTATTCGCCCCTTTTAATTTTAATTCCCCGCTGAGATATGCAAGTTGGAAGGTCGCAGGACAAAAGTATTGGGACACCACGGCGAGGTATTACTGTATATCTATTAGAGGTGGGCATAGATTAATTTTAATCTAGATTAATCTCATTGTAATCTTGAGATTAATCTAGATTAAAATGCCCCCCCCCTCAGAGAGAGAGAGAGAGAGAGAGATGATCCGCGCGCTCCGGAAAAGTCACGAACGAGAGAGAGAGAAAGAGAGAGAGAGAGGCACAGAGAGAGGGAGACAGGTTTTAAACGGGCGCGTTCCGGAAAAGTCACGAACCAGAGAGAGAAAGAGAGAGAGAGACAGACAGACAGACAGAGAAAGAGAGTAAATCCGCGCTAAAATATCAAGTTGAAAGTCATCATCGCTTGCGTAGTACAGACCCAGCTCCCAACCCAACTTTGTGAATAGATTAACGGTGATATTTTTTTTATCGCACGATAAGAGTCTCACGTTAACGCAGCACTAATATATGTATGCAGTAAATGTAAATACTTATAGTAAATACGTATACAGTAAATACTGATACTTATATAAGCATGTACTGTGTCAGCAGTGCAATTTCAGCCTGATGCAATTTTTTTCTGAGAACCAAATTAATCATTTTTCACAGAGCTCTTTTGTGACATCCGGGCCTCGTCCGCCACGCCCCCTCGTTCTGCTGAGTTTCTAAACGTAGTAGTAGTGAAAGTGACCATTTGTCATACGTGAACACACCACAGCACACAGTGTGAACAGCACGAAATTCTGTTTATGTGTAAACTGGTGTTTGTGTGTGTTATGTTGTGTAGTTGAGCCCTTCTCACCAGTCACCCTCCTCCAGAGTGTTAGCTGCAGGAGTTGGGTGGTGGGCGAGTCAAGAATTATTTGGTAAAGTCCTGGAGTAGCCAATGGGGTTGCAGTACTGTAAAGATTGTGAACGTCTGTTTAGAAGCTATTGCTGAGAGAATTTTGCTTGACGAGCAGTGTGTCTTCACCTTCTCTCTCTCACACTCCCTGCAGTACAGTTATAGCAGAAATATCAGTATTTACATTCTGATGGAGTTCAGTGTGGATAGTGTACAGTGTGGATACGGGTTATGTGACATCACATAAACCTTAAATTCAAACCAGGCCAGTTTATTACTTTGTTTAAATCAGTGGACTGAATAAGGTGGGATGTGGTACTATAACTGATTGATTGATTGATTGATTGATTGATTGATTGATTTGTTTGTTTGTTTACTTACTTGTTTATTTGAAGTAATAGCTTTATAGTCAGTAAAGTAGAACTTACTGAAACCTTCATAGACTGCAGCTCTACAGTCAGTGAGATATCCAGAATTGACTAGAAACTGGTTAAATTACAGATCTAGAGTTAGTCATGTGTCTAGAACTGACTAAAACCTAGTAACACTAAAAATGTACAGTCAGTGATGGATCTAGAACTGACTAGAATCTGGTTTCATGATGGATCTAGTCAGTGGAGTATGCAGAATTGACGAAAATCTGGTTATACTAAAGATCTACAGTCAGTCATGTATCTAGAACTGACTGAAACCTGCTTACACTGTAGTTTTATAGTCAGTGATGTATCTAGAACTGACTGAAACCTGCTTACACTGCAGCTTTACTGTCAGTGATGTAACTAGAGCTGACTAAAATCTGGTTACATGACAGATCTAGTCAGTCATGTGGAACAAAAGGAAAACCAGTTGCACTAGAGGTCCACAACTCTAGAGTGATGTAATGCTGAGACCGGCTCTTCACTGAGGGGCTGGTTCTTTGCCAGTTTGTTGGTTTTGCTGCCTCTCACTGATTCTCTGCGTTATTGAGGCTCTAAAGTCGAGAACTTGTCTCGTCACGTTTGTGGGCTTTGAAACGCAGAGCCGTTCCGCACGTCTGTCAGGCTGCGTGGGCGAACAAGTTTTTCCACACTCAGTCCTAAAAATGTCGTAAACTGAACACACCCAGCGCATCTCTGAAGGGCTCTTACGCAATGAGGAATCCCTCCGCGCCAAATATGGGCATGGGTTCTGTTTTTTTTAACTTCTCTCAGTTTGGGTGAAACACAGTTCAGCCTGAAGGAGGCTGTTTCATCAAACTGCTGAATGGATCCAGGAAGTCTGAAGTGGAACTCTGCTGCAGATTTGTAAGACAGAACCAAGGCTTGTCTCCTTACACCACAATTCTGATTCTGGTTCTGAACGTAGACATGACTGTACCGTGTACTACAAGGTTTTATTAATATATAAATAAATATATTTTAAATAAATATATAAAACACCAGGACTGTGAGAACAAGGCCCACAGTTCCAGTCATTAACGGATTGTGCTACTTTTTGCTAGCGCTTCTATGGACTTCTAGTCGCTGGTTAGCAATAAGCTAATGTCATTTCACATGAACATGTTTTACTGTCTAAATTAAACACGGACTAAATCTTAAAAGCCATTTTGCATGTTTTATCTGATGTTTGTAACAGCTCTACTGTCAGTGACGTAACTAGAACTGAGTGAAACCTGCTTATAATATGATCACAATTACAATCAATTACATTTCTAGATGGACTTATCTAGAACCAACTACAGTGCAGTTCTACAGTCAGTGATGTATCTAGAACTAACTGGAGCCTGCTTAAACTGCTTACACTACAGTTTTACAGTCACTGACATTACTAAACTCGTGCATCTAGAACCAACTTGCTTACATTTCGCCTTTACAGTCAGTGACTTGTCTAGAACTGACTGAAACCTGCACACACCACAGCTCTATAGTCAGTGATGTATCTAGATTCATGTATCTAGAACTGACTGAATCCTGCTTACACTACAACACAATATTCAGTGATGTATCTAGAACTTCTAGGAGACCTCTCCTCTATTATAAGTCAGAACATAAACAGAAATGTTCCTAGTTATATCATCGATTCTACAGTTATGAAAGAAGGAATATTTTAAGACTGAAATTAGTGTTTTACCACTTTTTTTTACACTTTAATCCAGTCTGTGGTGAGTAATAGGAGAAAATCAAGTTTGTGCAAAAAAAAAGAGAACCCATGCCCATTACGGCCCGGCGTTATTTTTATCACAATTCATGTTGCTCAGTTTCATAACTGTAAGAGCGGAGTACATTATTACACAACAGGAGCTGATGGTCCTTATTAACCCCTTCACACCCAACAACTGGACTCCGGCGGGAGAATAGGCTGATTTTTTGTTGTTATTTGTTTATTTATATATATAAAAAAATAAATAAATTATATAT
>JBBPDC010069256.1:0-10713 GCA_037974485.1 Hemigrammopetersius urotaenia
AAGCCTTGGAAACCTCCACCATGTCGTTCTGCTCCGGCGCCCTCAGTTTCCCCTTAACCCCACAGGAGAGAGCCGTGACACAGACCAAGACCTGCCGATTTGGGAATGTTATAGCCATCCCAATCTGGCCCTTGTAAGAGTTGTTCAGGTCCTTAAAGTTTTACTCCTTACACAGTCTATTTTTCCTGCTTCTAACAAATCAACTTTAATAAGTGACGCTTCTTGACAGGTGCAACTCAATTCATTTTCACTTCACTTCTGAGCGGCTGTAAAGTGTTTGTGGCTGGTCGGTGTGTACACTGCCTTCCATAATTATTGGCACACCTGCTTAAGATGCGTTAAAAGCCTTAAAATAAAGTCAATTTTTATTGCAGAAGCATACTCTTTAGAAAACTATAACCTTCAACTTCAAGTGAATTTTAAGGGGGAAAAAACTAACTAAGAAATAATTATTTTCCATACAATCACCTGTTCTACAATTATTGGCACCCCTAACAATTCCTAGGAAATAAAGGAAATTGAAGTATTTCTGTCATTTCTACAGTAGTTTACAAAGCTGATCAGAGTATCTAGGAACATTTAATTAGTAATTCATCACTTCCTGTTTCCCTGGGGTATAAATATGAATTTATTAGAAGCTAAAGAACACATTTTAACCAGGGGTGCCAATAATTATGGAGGGCAGTGTATGTAGATTTATGAACTGAAACTGATTGTCTTTGCTGTTGGATGAACATTCAATTGTAATCAGTTTTGTTTTAATGTAGGTCAGTCCTATGAAATCCGTATGCTTAACAGAAAAGTAGCAGAGTGTGTTCATATGAACAGCAAATATGTAAAGGTAGGTTAAAGATATTACTTGTGTTTCATTTGTTACCTGATCTTCCCATCATCTTTTATCTTTGTAGTATAATTTTCCTAATTCGCTCAACCGTTTCTTTTTTCTTCTATTTTCTATGTAATTTGAAAATACACTTGTACAGAAATGTTCATGATAAATAAATCATATGTAAATTGTGAAATAGGGTGTACGTTCAGAAATCTCTTATTCTGTTCTCATCTTAGTCTGGCCTGTTTTCAGAGTATTATACGTGTGGCGTTTCATGACCGGCGCCTGCAGTACAGTGAGCGCACACAGCTTGAGGGATGGAGGTGGAACCGGCCAGGAGACAGAATTCTTGACATGGGTGAGTCATCTTTACCTGTTCACTCAGTCTTACCCAGGTATGGTTTGATGCACTTTTGTTTTAGAATTGTCATTCAATGTCTCTAGATTTCAAGTGGTAAAAAGATATTAATATAAAAGAAAACAGGAAGTTATTGTGTTGGTTTTGTTCAGATATCCCCCTCTCTGTGGGAGTTACAGAACCTCGTGTCCATCCACTCCAACTCAACACTATTGAGTTTCTTTGGGATCCTGTCAAAAACGCCACAGTATTCATTCAGGTAGCTCCGGTGTTATCCCTGGTCAGTGCTTATCACTTATATCTCTGGCTTCAAAAGGCCCGGATTAACTGACAGGTTTTCTGCGATCTGCATATGATGTTCGTTTTCTAGGTAAACTGCATTAGCACAGAGTTTACACCCAGGAAACACGGCGGAGAGAAAGGAGTTCCCTTCCGTATCCAGGTAGATACTTTCATGCAGAATGAGCAAGGAGAATACCTGGAGCATGTGCACTCCTCCAGCTGCCAAATCAAAGTCTTCAAGGTAATTCAATCTTTAGTAAATGCTATTCCCATGGACAGCTTTGTGCTCTCTCTCTTCAGATTACATTGAATTACATTAGGCACACACTTTTATCCAATATTCCAATATGAGTTAAATCTTAAAGTAGGGAGTTGTGGAAGACAACAGATAAAGCATCAGAAGATGCTTTCTGAATAGAATCTATTATCTATTACAGTATTATTAACTGAACAGGATATTGTCTGATGCTTTAAGTAAAGTGAGATTATTTGAAAAGCATTACCAACACTACTGGTAAATACTGTTACATGTACATTTTTATGAAGTATAATGTCTCATTGTCATCCAGCCAAAGGGAGCAGATCGAAAACTCAAGACAGACAGAGATAGGATTGAAAAAAAGAGTCTTCAAGACAGGGAAAAATATCAGCAATCCTATGAAACCACAATACTCACTGAGGTAAGACATCTCCCGGGCCTCTGGCCTGTCATCAAGATTATTTGAAATGCTTGTGACTGATTATACCTCTAACAGCATGTATCTAGGCTTTATTGGAGATGGTGTTGGAAATATGGACTGATATCATTATAGTGATCTTATTCCATGTTAGTTCGTGGAGTTTCAGTAATTAATCAACAAAAGCAGAACTTTAGCTGCTCGAAAATGAAACTGTACTTAAAGTACACATCTTCATGTTGGTGTCTATACTACATGTCCAAAAGTATTACTACTGATCATTAACAAGATTATTAATAAGGGTATAAATAAGAAGTATGACAGTAATGCAGTAGTTGCCTCTACTCTTTTTAAAGGCTTTAAACTAGATGTTGCTGGTGAGTGTTTGACTGCATTCAGCCACATGAGCATTAGAGGCAAGATACTGATCTTAGATAGCTAGTTTTGCTCACAAAGACCAGTCCAACTCTTCACAGAGGGATTAGATGCAGCTCCATCACACAAGTGAACATAGTTCCACTGGCCTCCAGATTGAAGCAGTGGAGATTTGAACCCGTCTAACTTATACATCAAATCTGCGCGAACATTGGGCCTGCAGGACCTAAGGTGTACTGTTCCTGGATCACTCCTGTTTTGTAGACGAACTTGTACAGACAAAGGGTTGTGCTTACAAGAGATGGAAGCACTAAGATGATTGGATTGGGAACAAATATTAGACCACATGCATTAAAGTCATACAGTCACCCAGGTTATGGAGGAAAACGAAAGTTTCTTCCTCTTTCACAGTGCTCTCCCTGGCCTGATATTCCTTCTATCAACAGCATGAGTGATGCTCCATTATCTGTCAGTCACAGCTCTACCTCTTCTTATGGCTGCACAGACAGGTAGGCCACATTGTCAGTAATTACATTCAGTATATTCAAGCAGATAATAACTGTGGAGAGGAATAAAATAAATAACTTTTTTAATGACATCCTTAATGTTTACTGTGAATGTGACTATTGCAATCTGTAACTGTAACTTTGTGGTTCTATGATCGAGTTGCAATAAATGAGCACATTATCTTATAAAAGCAGGGTATGTTAAATATAATTCTGTTGGAAAAAACAACTGATTACACAGGTCATCAAAAAAAGTTGTTTTGTTTTTCATGAAAAACCACAACACTCTCATGCTGATTTCAGGTCTGCTTTCAGTCACATCAACTTTTTGAATTATGAGTAATATTAGATTTGCAATAGGTCATGGAACTGTTTCAATATTTTCAGTGTGAAGTCAGACAGGCCACATTGTGGCATGGATATAATGATCAGTGTCAGTCAGCTACTTCAAACACACTTGGAATGTGATTATTATATGCTAATTATACCAACTATCATGCAATATATAACCAGCTTCATCACAAAAACTGTACGTGCAGGAAAAACTAAACACAGATTTGAAATCAGCATGAAAAACATTACAAAACCCACATAAATCTCTGAGCATTTTGACCTGTTGACCTGTGTCATAGGCCTGCCTTTTAAATATTGCCATACACCACACATCTTATCCCCTTGTTGTCATGTCAGAACTCATTAGTACTCAGTACATTCAGGTATTTAAACAAAAAAATCGGTGTGCTTTAAATAATATTTTGGTATCACAACATCAATTAATATTACTCTGTGAACTAAGGAAGACATTTTGATGAACATGAAGTTAAACATATCCAAACCATCAAAAGTAAACCATTGTTTTGTGTTCATTAAACATTTACATGTAATGTATTACCTTGATATCATATTTACATAAAAAGTAAATATCTTTTGATGGTCAGTTTTTTACTGATCTCTGTGACTTATCATAATGAACTATAATGAACTGTCAACACTAAGCTCTCAATCCTTTTTTGCTTTCATAGACATTTCTCTCTGAGCCAGCAGGGAGAGCTACTCCTACCCAGCTGCTCTGATGTAAGTATAAGGAGCTAGTTGTAATATTAATGTTGTACTCTTTTGTATTTTAGGCATGTTTGAAGACAGTGGGTACTACAGTAATTACAGGAATTCTTCTTCTTTTTGCTATGTAGCCTCTACTGCCATCATTATCCCCTCAGGAAACCCAGAAGTGGCTCCATAGGAACAGGTTCTCTCCTTTTACAAGGCTCTTCTCCAGCTTCTCAGGTAGGCTTAATATGTAATGTGCCATGGCTTTTATATTTTCTACCCACTGACAATAAATTGTTGACCCACGTAAAATAAATTGTTACACTTGGCTGTCTGTTGTAGGTGCTGATTTGCTGCAGATGAGTAGGGATGACTTTGTTCAGATTTGTGGTCCTGCTGATGGTATCCGCCTCTTTAACAACATTAAAGGAAGGTGAGTCATCTTATATAACTATCAAATACACAATATGGCGAAAAGTATTGGGACACACCTATTATTTTTTTAATTCAGGTGCTCCCTTAATTCCAGTGATGGACAATCTTACTGCTACAGCATACCAAGACATTTTGATCAACACCATCCTTCCAACTTTGTGGACACAGTTAGGTTAAAGAACCTTTTCTATTACAGCATGACTGTGCCGCCCAGTGCACAAAGCACGTTTCATAAAGACATGGTTGAACGAGTTCAATAAAGACATGGCCTGCACTGAGCCCTGACCTCAACCCCATCCAACATCGCCCAACATCAGAATCTGACCTCATAAATGCTCTTCAGAATGAATGGGCAAAAATTCCCACATAAACTCCACAATCTTGTGGAAAGTCTTCCAAGAAGAGTGGAAGCTGTTATCACTGCAAATTGGGACCAAGTCCATATTAAAATGAAAATTCGGTCATACGTGAACACACCACACCACACAGTGTGAACAGCACGAAGTTCAACCTCTGCATTTAACACATTCACTAAATGAAGCAGGGGGCAGCCAGGATCTCGGTGCCCAGGGAGCAGTGTGTGGGCACGGTACTTTGCTCAGGGTACCTCAAGCAGTGCCTAGCGGTCTTGGGAATCGAACCCGAACTTC
The DNA here is from genome assembly GCA_037974485.1 of Hemigrammopetersius urotaenia. Classification (NCBI taxonomy): domain Eukaryota; kingdom Metazoa; phylum Chordata; class Actinopteri; order Characiformes; family Alestidae; genus Hemigrammopetersius; species Hemigrammopetersius urotaenia. The sequence continues at coordinate 5,160 of JBBPDC010069256.1, forward strand.
GATTCCCAAGACCGTGAATGCCCTAACCACTAGGCTACCAGCTGCCCATACATAAAGTCTATGTATTTGAATGCAATGTAATGTTGGTGTGATGGTCAGGCATCCCAATACTTTTGTCTATATAGTGTACTACAGTTGAAGGGCAACATCACAGCAGTAATGTAATGCATATTTTACTAGTTGTTGTAGTTCATCTCACTTCTACACTTCACATTGTCCTCAGGTGTATACAGCCACGCCTCACCATGTATGTGTCCCAGCAGAAATACAAAAATCAGCCCCACAGTAAGCCAGAGGCCAATGAGGGTAAAGAAAAGTTTTTGGAGAAAAAAAGATTCTGAAGATTACACATAAGGTGACGTCTCTTAATTCTGTTTTGATTTTATTTATCCAAAGTGTACCATGCCCTCTACTTGGAGGACTTAACTCTACTTGAGTTGACTGAGAAGATAGCCAGCCTATATAGTGTTCCTGCATGGCAAATCTGCCGTGTCTACAGGCAAGGACCAACAGGGATACACGTCCTGGTTTCAGATGAGGTGAGGTGGCAAAGATTTCATGCCCCATGGAACTCGACTGGTCAGGGCCTCCTTTAAGCCAGACTAAAACTGTTCTTTGACATTTTGTCAGAGGCAAGACACATTCTACCTTTAGTTCATGAATTCACATGCTGGGCTGGATATTAAAAGGTTTAGAAGAACAATGAATATTAGAAAGTGATATGAATAATCCACTTCAAAGACAAATGCTCAGGGTCCCCATCCACCGTGCCACAGACCGGTATCGGTCCGAGTCATTTTGTTCAGGGCAGCACAGAAAGACAGAATAAAAATATTATCAGATTATCAGAGAAAGATATTTCATTTGGAAAAAATGCTCTTCTCTGTAATATGGTACATCAAACATTTAGTCCACAGACTAGCAAAATGAGTAAAAAACAAACACACTCTTTACCGGTCTGTGAAAATATTGCTTTACATGAAATTGACCGGTGGCACCAAAAAGGTTGGGGGCCACTGTTCTAAAGTATCCTTATATCTTCTTTTTTATTCCTAACATGAGAGTTTGGCGGAGATTTGCAGCTGCATCTCTTCAGTGCGGCCCATTTCATGGTATACTAATGATTCAGAGTAAAGGTCAGTGCTAAGGCAAGAAGATGCAGCCCTTTTTTCTTTATCAGAGCTATTTTCAAGGAGGTCATCGCTGAAACTGGTTACTGATTATCAGGCTGACCTACAGACCCCTGAGTACTCTGCTCTAATCCAGGAGTACGATGTTAGCAAATTATTCCCAGATCAATACCTGAAAATGGCACATTTGTTGATTGTTCACATTTTGCAAAACTATTTCACTCTACATACCTTTTCAGATGGTGCAGCATTTTACTGAGGAGACCAGTTTCATACTCAGCACTTTAAAAGGTAATGCATGCACCACCTTGATCATTATTAACAAAGCCAGATTGTGCCACGAACACTGACATGACAGTACAAGAATGAGGCTGCAAGAGCCCAAACACACTAGTTTTCTTGTGATAGTTGCAGGAAACAGTTTGGGTGTCCTTTTGTCAAATTAAACATTTAAGTTTCTAAATGAAAAGTAGAACATCCTCTACAGAGAGAACCCCCTTCTGCACATTTCAACACACGTTTTCTGTTTTTTGCTGGATATTAAGAAAATAATAAAAGAATTTTTTTCACACTGTTGCATAAGACTGAACAACAGGCTTAGTAGACATAATTGTAATCACCTTTATTAATAAATGAATACAGTTTATTTACACAAGTTTGAATTTTGCTTTGGCTCATGATCTATTATTAATGTTTGTTCCTCAGTGGCAACAGACGAAAATAGCGAGGGGTACCATGTAGTACTGAAGTGAAGTCTCAACTACAGGAGCGTATCAGCTAATTTATTTTTGATATTGGAAGTTTAATAAATGTATTTGTGCATGTAATGTTGTGGATAGCATTTACATATTTATGGTTCAATGAGGAAAGACTTCCAATTCAGTATCCTGAAAATAACGCATCACACGAAACCCCCAGCAGTGACGACGTCTCTGTAATGCTGGTGCTAAATTACTATTCTATTCTGAGGTGTTTTGTACAATAGATTATATGATCCAGTACTAGAACTAAAGATCATTCAGTTCTAGAATGGGGTGTCAGAGGGGAAAAGGCTGCTATAGAATATTGTTGCTGTTCAAAGAAACAAGTATCTACAAAGTCATCCCCAAAAAAAACTACAGGCGAAGGCGAGTGGGTGGGTTGCTTGTGTAGTTGTTTATAGGTTTTTCTATGTTTTATGTGAGATTAGTTTTAGAAATGTGAAATTTACACTTCCTCTGTCTGTACAATATGATTTAAAACAAACTGAAATCATCTGGAATGGTTTATTGTCATCAACAGGACTGCAGGAAATACAGAATTTAACAATACTGATAATACTGTACTTTCCATAATACTATGAAGTGTTGAGTATGTGAAGATTTACCAGTATGACTGCAGTCGATCAGGTCACTGTGTTTGGTTTGTTATTACAGTGTTTGATTAATCTCGGCAGTGCAGCATTAAGTGACCAATGAGAAGCAGCGCTTCTTATTTCTACTTTAGACTGTTTTTATAACCCATTTTTCATTCACACCATTTATGAAAGTGACCCTTCTGTCATACATGAACACACCACAGCACACAGTGTGAACAGCACGAAATACATCCTCTGCATTTAACCCATTCACCAAGTGAAGCAGGGGGCAGCCAGGAACACGGCGTCCGGGGAGCAGCGTGTGGGGACGGTACCATGCTCAGGGTACCTCAGAGGTGCCTAGCGGCCCTAACCACTACGCTACCAGCTCCCACATTGGACAGAAAATAACTTGCATTTTGACATGCTGTCTACATGTAAAATGATCATTTATGACTTATTTTCTTTATTTGCTTTTTATTCTTCAGCAAATAACCCCACAATAAGTGAATTGTCAGTTTTGGTTTTGATATTACTGACTGTATATCTGTGCTATGGTGGTTGATGCTCCTTTAGCCACTGTGAATTTGTTGTTTTAAAATTTCGTTGTTGTTTTAAAAAAGCATTTTGTGCATTAAGTCAGTTTTAAACGATATGTAATGATCTGTTGCTTAGGTTACATTGACACTAGTAATTAAGCATCACTGTTTGTTTTTGTGTTTGTTTATTTATTTATTGTTCCTTTACCCATACTGTAGTACAGGTATGATATTGTAGTGACTGTATAAAACATTACTTACCCCATAAAACATATTTTTCTTATGAGCATGTAATATTCCTCTAGACTTGCCACGACTAGACATGTGGCAGCTTACATAAAACTTGCATGATGTAAAATGTTTTTTGACTTTTTGACTTTTCTTTGAAAAATCAAACCCACACAAACATCACATTTTAAGACCCCATCAGAAATCACACTGGTATTTTAAAGCTGACTTTAAAACTGAGAAAATCACATTTAAAGATTCCTCTGTTTTCCTCAGAAATGTACCCCAAAATAGTTGGCATGGAAAAGTCTTTAATGAACAAGGAAGGGTTGAACAGCGAATAATCAATGAGTGCAGCACCTGCATGGCTCAAATTAGAGTAACCTTAACAATACTGGGTTGCTGAGGTTGTTGGTACACTTCTACTTAAATTAAACAGACCTCTGTTTTCTTTCAATATTTGCTTTCTGTCACAAAATGTTTGATTTGTATTCATGGCCTAATTTATCCTTCTAATTCAGGTATTTTTGTCCACACTTTATATTTTTCGGTCCTCAAAACTGGACTCAAGTGCTTCCCACACCCATAGAAACCAAGAACTATTTTTGCTGTAGTAGTGTGTAATAGTAAAGCCTTTAGACTATTGTCTCTGCATTAATGAGTAATTTTAATCATCAGTTGTCTTATATTACTGCTAGTGCCCACATTAAGAATATGCATTGATTCACTTATGGACCAAAGAGTTGCTGAGTTGTTTGTTCTCAGTCGTTATGATTGAAATCATTGGGTTTGGTGAATGAATTTGGTTAAAGGTCAACAAAAAATAATATTGTAATCATCAGAAACCATTTTTTTTCCAGTCATATCAACTTTGTGAATTATGAGTAATATTATATTTGCAATATTAGGTTATAATATTAGATTCCAGAGGCACCAATCAAGTAACTGTTTCAAAATGTTCAGTGTGAAGTCAGATAGGTGCACACTGTGGCATAGATATAATGATCAGTGTCGGTCAGCTACCACTGTTTCTTCAAAAACGCTTAGCATATGATTATTATATGATCATTATATCAAGCTTCACCACAAAAACTGTACGTGCGGGAAAAACTAAACACATATTTGAAATCAGCATGAAAAACACTACAAAACCCACATAAACTTATTTCTGATAATGTGTTATTTGCTTAAACTGGCCATTTATGTTAAAGGGTGTGATTTAAATGAGGCATGTCTTCAATACTGCATCTTAATAAGCCTTTAAGTCAGGAAAATAGCACTAAACACTAAACTGAACAAAAATCCAACCATGAAATTAGTCACCAGAGACCACAATTGAAATGTTAACAGGTTTTCTTCTGTGTTTGCTGTTTTAGGCTCCAACAAGATGCATGGAAAGCTAGCATGTGACACTCACAGCAAGCAAAACAGCTTTCAAGGACATCGGTTTTAAAGCCTTATGCTTTGTGGAAGAAGCTTTACATTTTGCTCACAGTTCTTCCCACATAATGAGGTAAGTCTCTGGTTGTATGCGCATGATGGGCAAAGTGGTGTATGTGCATTTGTGTGTGTGTGACTTTTTCCACCTAATTGCTGTGTATCCATGAGGTCAGACACAGTCATTTACAGGCGAGTACACTGGAGTTCTAAGCTCCAAATGCACCTTTAATTTCAGTTCTTTGGTTGTCATGAAGTAAGTGTATGCACATGTGCATGCATGCATGCTTGTGTGTGTGTGAGAGGGAGAGAGAGAGTCAAATGATGTTGAGCACGCTCATAAGGTGGAAACTACCATGGTTCAGTAAGTGCAGGCTCTAATAATGCCTCCTAAATCACTGTAGCAATCACTGTGCCTCCAGATTTGAATTCAGCACACTGGATGTAGCATAGAACCCACGGATTAGACAAAGCAGCAAACTACTGTCTGCTACTTTGTCTAATCTGTGTGTCCTATGCTACATCCAGTGTGCTGAATTCAAATCTGGAGGCACATTTTAAGTTAAGCATTCAGTATTTGCATGCACCTGATCCCTATCAAAACTGTCACTTTCAGCAGAAAAGAATGCGGCATTCCTCCACTGGGTTCTCTGCATCATGTGGTATTGGTTTGAGAGCAAACTCACAGTCAGGATAGACGTGTTTTGACTTCTTCCAGAAACTTTAGTCATACAGAAATGGCAGTCTGAGTAATAACCTTCTGGCACAGTAAAGGGACAGCTTTTCTTTAGCCATTGCACCACTGAGTCTGGAGAGGCCTGCGAGACATCACCAGCTACAGAGGACCCCCACCCCCCACGGCAGCTAACAAAGACCTGGTGGAC
>JBBPDC010069267.1:0-10712 GCA_037974485.1 Hemigrammopetersius urotaenia
ACAGAAATACACACACACACACAAACACACACACGCACACACACACACACACATCCTCAGCCATACAATGTCATGCAGACAGGAGACCAAGACAGGAGTTAAAAGCCTTGGAATGATGAACGCTCCAACAAACTGCAGTGTCTACAGCATCACAGTGAGTGTTGTCATGGTAACCAGTTCAAAATACAACAACTCATAAGCTATAACAAAGTAACACTTTTATGGTATTTTGCATGGAGCAATTGTGATAAAGTGATGAAGTAGATCCTACTGCTGATAAAGAAACAGCTCTTGCACACACAGCTTATTGGCAACACACACAGAGCAGAGGAAACCAGCGAGAAAAACTTAAAAGTAAACTGAATATGTTGATGACACACACCAATGCTTCTAAAGGACACTCCTCACATCTAATCAACAACGAAATACCCACAACAAGCTAAATCAATGCAAAACAGGAAGACTTATTTAAAACAAAAGTCCTTTAAAACGTTAGTGGGTGGCATCACAACTGTGTAACCTGTTCTTCATTCAGCTCCTACAGAATGGCACACAGTCTTGTTTGAAACCTTTCCTTACATAAAGAAAAACTGAATAAGCAAAGGAAGACAAATCACGACAGATGCCAAATACACATTTGCCATCCTAACAATAAATCTACATACACTATACGGACAAAAGTATTGGGAGTTGATTTAGCTTGTTGTGGGTATTTCGTTGTTGATTAGATGTGAGGATTCCCTTACGGAAATTCACTATGGTTTCCTATGGTTTTTATGCCGTAACCATAGTTTTACTATAGTACCCCATGGTACTTTGGTACTACCCATAGTTTTACTATGGTTTATCCATAGCACTGCATGGTAGTTGTGGTTCTACCATAGTTTACATATACATATACCACTTCATAGTTACCCAAAAAACCATGAAAACCATGGTTATTTAATCATAGTAAACCATGGTTAATTTTCGTAAGGGTTGACATTAATAAAATAATAAATTAGATTACTGAACATAAGTAAAGGGTGACATAAGAAAACACTAGAACCCCAAAAAAATTATGAAATGGCATTCTGTTTATGAGAAATCCCACAGTTTCCCACAATTATTAACTAAGCATGTACATGACTGTCACACACACACACACACACACACACACGCACACACACACACATATGAAATGTTTTCCAAAATTAACTACGTTTTACTTGCTTTGGCAAGTTGTTGATCACAGTTCATGTCAATAAAGCTAATTTGAAATGAACTGGACTGTATTGATAGTGTCTTACTATGGAGCGACAGTTAAGACATTAGACATGTAATGTAATGTACGCAATAGTTCTTCAAGAAAATAACCACTGACAATTTTACTGTAAATGCAGCCAACATGGGTTTGGCTTCTGGGCTTTGCTGCACAGCTGTACTGCTAATATAGTCTATAATGCTATTGTTATTTTTGCACTGGAGCAATGAAGCTAATGTAGGCTAAAGTTAGGGAAGCTAATATTCTCTGAGTAGCATGCCCAAATCATCACTCACTTGCCTCAAACTGTGTTCAATTGTTCAGTATAGACTTGCTAATGTGGTTTGTGACACGATATAACTTCAACAGAATAGTCTAGACAAAGATACTAATGTTTTGAAGATATAATGTACTTTTATAGTTAACACTTTATTATATTTTTAAAGATAACAGTATGTCAGAAACCAAATAAAGGGATCTATCTGAGATTACTAATCAGCTTGGTGTTTTTATAGACAAATGTGTAATGTTTGCACAATGCTAATTGAGGTAAACTGTTAGTTTACTGATCCCAGAGGAAATTAGTGTGACAAGACATAAACAATATACAGTAAACCCCCTCTTTAATGCGGATCAGCAGTTGCGGTTTCAGTCCATCGCAGGTTTTTTCTGAGCCCTGAACTAATATTTGTTCACTGAAACCCCTACATTGCATAAACTAGGTAGCATAAGCTTAGAAAGTGAATGTCTTTATTTCATAGCTGTGTTCATTTAAAGACAGCTATGGATGTTTTGTCCTCCTTTCGTGATTTTTTATTTGGTTTGTTTGTTTTATTGTTAATGAAAGTACCCAGCCTTTTGTCAGTGCTTTATGATAGGAAATTCAGAAACCACATGGATGGCAGTAGCCTTGTTGGTAAAACACATGTCGAACTCCGACTTTCTACCATTGTGTCCTTGAGCAAGACATTTAATCCTCCAGGGAGACTGGCACTGTAACTAATTGTATATCACTCTGGATAAGAGTGTCAGCCAAATGCCTCCCTTTACATCCATGTTTTCCAACATGGAGCTCACAGTTTATTCTGAGAAGCCAGCCAATTGGAATTACCTTAGTTAACACTGCTGGCCTGTGTAAAGAGATAGACAGTTGATACAGAGTATAATCCATTAATTAGAGCCTAACCCGGGGCCAACGGGTGCAAGGCAGGGTCTCATCCTGGGCGGGATGCCAGCATGCCACAGACATGAATTAATTATGTATTTTAATTAAATTTATATGAGTATAAAAATGAACTGGAGTGTCTATGGGCACTCTCATTGTGAGACATTCTATGTGGCATAGTTGAGCTTTGTGTTCATTGGTTCATATTTTTTCTGTCAGTGTACCCTGGCCTTATATGCTTTTCAGTGGCACCTCTGGGAACTGCAGCATTCAGACAGTCTAAACAAAAATGTTAAATGGGCACATTCCATTAACAGCCACACACATTTCAGCAAGCAGTTTAGCCTTTTGTAAGTAAAAGCCACGGCTGGAAACACACAAACCCAAACTGACGTGAGGAGGTCAGGACAATGACAGAACGTGTCACTTTTTAGCAAATCGAGACTGACAGAGTGGACATGTTTTTTATACCCAAGGAAAGGGAAAGAAAGAATGAGAGCAAGAGAACACACAGGCAAAAAAACAGCCAAGTCTCTACATGAAGACAACGTGTGAGATTCAAGGGGCTCATTAATGAGTTTTTGTACAATATTGTAATATGGACTATTTCAGCAGCCTGACAAAAGAACCCTGAGGGGATCTCGAGAATGAAAATAAATTCTCTGCGTCAGTGTGCACAGGTGACAAAAATACTATAAATACATAACTGGCACAGAAATACACACTGCTCTAACATACAGTATACAGTCTGTATAGGCTGATATATGATTTTTTGGTGCACTTTTGTGCATATTTTCCCATTAGCTATAAATGCCTTGTGGCCCTACTAATATTTAGGTCCCTAAAAATAATAAGGGTTATCAGTATTGGAGAAAACTTTGGTATTAAAGAACTGATATTTCAGGAATTATGTAAAGAGAGACATTGTGAAGGAAAAATAATATGATTTCAAAATGCTGTGGTCTATATAGAGATTTAAAGTAAGAGTTTTTTTTTCTATGAAGACAATTAATCACTGGATACTGGAACATAAACCACATGACTATAATGGTTGACCCAAAACTAAACAGTGAAACACAACCCCTTAAATACATATAAGCAAATCCCACCACCAATACCAAAACACAAACACTTATCTCTAAACAACACCCAGGTGTGACTCATAAACCATACCACACTTCATAATAGAAGTTTTCAATTTAAACTAAATCGACCTCTAGCGGCCGCTGACAGGACTTGACACTATCTCAAGTCTGAGTGTTCCCCTGTTTTTCATTTTGTTCTTCTTAAACCCTGTATTTTTATTACTGTAGTAAGATTTAGTGTTAATTTCTTAAATTTGTCTTAATAATTTTTGCAGTGTGTAAATTCAATTAATCAATTAAATGAATGTATTACTGTATTTTTATTACCCTACTTATACCAAAGAAAACGTGCTTGCATGAATTACAGTACAGTCTAAATATTGTAACATCGGTATTTTACATTCTAGCATTGCGAGAGACAGCAGTTCAGTGTATATTTGCATATTTGCAGGCATATTTAGGGTTTACACTATAAAACCATACATGGGTGCTCTTGGAACGTAACCCTCCCGCGATTGTTGGGGGTTTACTGTACTCCATTAGCTATACTAATTGTCCATTGTATTAACTACACTTCTCTTTGCATTTTGTTGTCCACAATTATATTTCATAATTTATTGGCCCCTTTATGTCAATCAATGGTCAAGACCCCAACGGGACCACCAGTGAGTAGACACTATTTGGGTAGCAGGTCATTCTCAGCACAGCAGTGACTTGGACATGGCACAGCATGGGTACACCACAGTGCTGTGTGAATGTAATCTGATACTTGCGTGGAATATCCTTCCCAGCAGTGACATAGATAGATCTCTTATTATCTTTTTCCTCTATTTGTGCGGCTAGACTAACTCTGTCAACTGTGGAGTGTTCCTTCAGCCGAGGCCAAACTTTGTCTCCAAGGGAGCCACTCTGAGTGACTCTGTGCTATTCAGTAATTGACTGCCTTCAGCATTAGCGTCTCTAAATACCACAAAATCGACTAAAAGAGCCCTAAGTCTTCCCCTTTACTGCTGTTGCTGTAACTGACCAGCACAAAATCTATCACACAAAACAATAACTGCGGGAGAGAGGCGGGAAATACGGCCCCCATAAGCACTGTTTTAGTCATTAGTCTCCCTCTTCACCCTCCAGAGTGTCTCCAAACCTGACCACAACAGTAGACTGAAAAGACGGATGGGGCCACTGGTCGTAACAAGAATCCTTGGAGAAAAGAGCTCATACTTTAACAAGCCTCGTCTGCTCCGCTTTAATGGGTTATTATAATAATATAGTGCAGAATCCGTCTCTTCAGTGACCATAGTTTTCTCCCCTGAGGTTTTGTCATTGCAGAACATGCTCAGACCATTTAGAACGGGTAGGTTCAGCTAAAGGTGGCTCCAAATGTTTACTTTAAAGGGAAAAAATTTACAGGAATTTTTTAGAGAAGGTTTGTGCCAGCATTTTAATTGGGTTGAGTGCAGGTCTTGTGTCTGGTCTAATCATGATGTTTACTTATCGAGGGACAAATATGCATGCTTGTTAGCATTATGCACTATTGAACTCAAGTTAGGCTGCAGTTTGAATATCAAACTGTGTTTTATCTTATTAGTAGACTAATATTGATTACATAACATATTTTTAAGGAGCCAGTGGTTGCACTGACACATTCATATATCCTAAAATTCAATTCTGCTTAACCTTACATGGACCCCGTTTCAATACTATAGTCAAAAAATCATCGCTGAATGTTTTATAACATTTCCAGCCTCGGTGTGCTGGCAAAGTCTTTGAGAAGCTTGTCATACATCAATGTTGAATAATTGCTTTATTATTTCAAATAATAATTATACATTCTGAGCTTCCAAACAGTTACTCTCTATTTAGAATGTATTCAGAAGTTGTCGTTTGAGTTATCTGCCTTGAGATCTGTCCACCTCTTTATAGCTTCATCCTTGGTGGATGGGTGGAAGTTTATCATTCTGCAGTTCTGTCCATCATTGTAGACAAAATGTCAATTTTTATTCAAATTCCCAGCTCCCCACAAATCCAGTGAAGGCTTACAGGGCATGCATATTACAATCATTTTAATCATTTATGTGCAACAAAATGTTTTCTATTCACAAAATGTTTTTTATTCACAAAATGTTTTTTATTCACAAACACTAATTTCATGAATGGACATTTCGCTTTCCCTTCTCCTTGTCACGGGGGACCGGGTTAACCGGCTCCCATGATTTATCCCTGAAAGTACAGGCAGGCAGACAGGCATCCATGAACGTGGTTTCTTTATTTACAGACATGAAATAACACAAACCTGGCTCAAGGGCCGCTACAGGCATGACTAAAAACGAGAATAGTGGGACGATGGACCGATAGCGACGGTCCACCTGAACTGAACTTAAATACACACAGACAGACAGAAAACCAATCACAGAACATAATCAATTAAACTAAACACAAGACACTTGAAACTGTGAAACAAGACACAAACATGTACAAAATACCAAAATAAAAGCCCCAAAAACCAAACCAAAACAGTGGCCCTTACTGGCCACTGGCCGAGCCGTGACACTCCTCTACAACAAGGTTGACAACATTTAAGAGCCTCTGCCCTGCTCCTTCAAAAACCAGTTATGGGTGCTAAATGACACAAGCTACTAAATAATAAAAGAAAATAACTAATGTAACATTTGTTTCCAACACTTTTCAATTGATTTACAAGTTTTACAAGTTTTGTCACTAAAACGCATTGAGGAAGCCAAACTTTCATGCAGGAAAAAATACAATACATGGACAAAAGCATTCGGAGGCTTGACCATTGCACCACCAGGGATTATATACACTTTGATATAGAGCTGGTTTCACTCTTGCAGCCAGAACAGCTTCCACTCTTCTTGCAAGATTTTCCACAAGACATTGGAGTTTCGGTGGGAATTTGTGCCCATTCAATCTGTAGAGCATTTATGAGGTCAGGCACTGATGTTAGACGAGAAGGCCTGGCTCACAATCTCCATTCCAGTTCATCCTAAAGATGTTGGGGTTGAGGTCAGGACTCTGAGCGGGCCAGTCAAGTTCTTCCACACTGAACTCATCTAACCATCTCTTTATGGAGCTGGGGTACAGTCATGCTGGAATAGAAAAGGCTCTTGAACAAACTGTCCACAAAGGTGCAAGCATAGAGTTGTCCAAAATACCTTGGTATGCCCTTGAACCCTGAAAATCAGGCGTGTCCAAATACTTTTATAAATATAGTGCATCTGTAAACTCTGTAAAAGTCTACAATCCAATTAATATTGAGATGATTTTCATTTGTAAACGCATCCTTGATAGACTCCCAGTTAAGCCCCGCATCTAGACAGGATTACATTGTAATACAAAGATGTTTAATAAGTGCTGATCTTTGTTCCACTAAAAGAGGTCGTATTTAAAACTTTGAAGCAGGACTATATAGTGAATTCTATGGGTTGTTCTTCCACTGGCTTTCACAGAAACATTCATGTAGACTGTGCTGCCAATCAAATGCAGCTTGAAACAAACTGGAGATATTTCAGATATTTCACACTTTGGGGTTGCTAAAAATACTTAGCTGCAGAGTTACAAGCAATACAGAGGCATTGTTAACTAGTGCAGTGCCATGTAATAATGAAACTGTAGTCTTAAAAGCAACCACCACTGTTTGCTACCCATTCACCATTACTCTTTTCACTTGTGCTCCCTCTGTCACAGTCTGAGCCAGCTTTCTCCTTTTAAGTTTTCTCAAATGTAAAAATAATCAGGCCTTTCAGAATGGGATAGTTTGGCTAAAAGTGGCCCGTGAGATTTGAAAAAGGGCTTTCTATTCTAAATGGTTATTGGTGATTTATTTTACTTCCTGTAATTGTGGTCTCAACACAAAGTTTCTAAGAAGTCAGCTATGGAAAAAATGTTGACAAACATGTAAACAAAAGCTGATACTACGCTGCCATGTAACATTAACATTACCATGCCACTGACATGTCAGATACGAGTAATGATTTGTCATAACAGATTATGCCCATTAATAGAACAGTGTCAAGACAGTTGATGGGATAAAATATTATATCAAATATTATATTATATACTATATGTATAGTATAGTATATATAGACATTCTATCATGACAATTGTAAGGACATGTAATATAGACATGTGTATAGACATGTATAGACATATAGATGTAATGTTAATTCACATAATGTGTCATTACAGCTAATGGCAGCTTCTGCGATGGCAGTACTCAGAAGCTCTGAAATGTTCATATGATACATTCAGACAAATGCAGTACACCATAGGAGGTGTGGGAGTTGTATGGATACTATTGATAGACAAAAATGCTACAACAGGAGCAAAGTGAGAAGAACCAGTGAATGCATAATGCTCACAGGGGCATAATCACATTGGAGCAGGGGGATCTGCCAACCAGACCTCTTAAAAAGTTTATAGGACTCTTTACATAGATACAGACAGAATTTTAACAGAAAGATTCAGTTTCTTAAAAACGTAGCTCACCTGTTAGCCTCCATCAGCACTACATACACACAGGCCTGATGTCTGGCTCTGTCTTAGTCACAGTGCTTATCCATGGTAACTCTTTTTAATCTTTCCTGCCTTTAATTAAATAAACAATGGACATTTAAATTAGATTTATGTGGTAATGGGCAGAATGAATTAATTTTAACTGAGTACATCTAAGTTTCTCATTAAGCTTTGAGATTTTTTTTACTCAAAGTTTTTGCCCTATAACTATACGTCTAAGCCAAGGGCCCTTCAGAAATCTTTAGATTCACAAGTGTGCATGAGAAACAATGCAAAAGGACTGCGTTATTATTCATTCACTGGAACGAAAAGAGGATGCCTGTGAATCTTAAGAGATTTACTCTAGAACTGGCCAAACCCTGGCCGGGCTGATGCATCTGGATGTCTCATCGTCACAATAATTAGGTGATGACCATCTCCACGCTCCCTGGGGCGTATTTCTGGATCAGTCATGGTGGGCCAAAAATATCCCGCTGACACATGGTGCAGGCAGTTTATGCTGTCATGATTCTCTGAAGAACGCAGCTAAAATGGCTTTAATGGTCTCTCTTATTTCAGCCATTCTTTGGCCTGTGCTACGAGTAGGCCTGAGGTTTGGAAATGAAAGGTAACAGACAGGCACAATAACACACTCTGGAGTATCTTGCTCCGGACATGAGAAGCTTTGTCAGCTTCACTGCCCTGAATATTGCTTAGTTTAAAAATAACATTCACTTTCCTTTCCAGACAAAGGGAGCTTTCATATTTTGGATATTTTTGGGTGGTAAACCATGCTGAACCTAGCAGTGACACCCAAAATATCTACTGGGCCCAAAACACTCATACCAGCACCACACAAACTACCATGTTAGTGTCACTACTGTGCTGAGAATGGTCCACCACACAAATAATACACTATATGTGAATAAAAGTATTGGGACACATGTTTTTTTCTAGGTTTGGGCTATGTCCCTTACTTCCAGTGAAGGGGAATCTTAATGCTTCAACATACCAAGACATTTTGGAGAACACCATTCTTCTAACTTTGTGGACACAGTTTGGGGAAGAACCTTTTCTATTCCAGCATGACTGTGACCCAGTGCACAAAGCGGTCCACAAAGACGTGGTTTGATGAGTTCGGTGTGGAAGAACTTGACTTGCCAGTACAGAACCCTGACCTCAACCCCATCCAACACCTTTGGGATAAACTGATATGGAGATTGCGAGCCAGGCCTTCTCGTCCAACATCAGGGGCCTAACCTCATAAATGCTCTACAGAATGAATAGGCACACATTCCCACAGAAACTCTCCATGAAGAGTGGAAAGTGCTGCAAAGTGGGGACCAATTCTATAATAAAGTCTTTGTATTTGAATGCAGTGTCATGAAAGTCCCTGGTGGTGTAATGATCAGACGGCCCAATACTTTTGTCCATGCATACCAGGGATCATTGGGGTAGAGGGGGCTTATAAATTGTGTAGCAACAGGCTGCAGTCTGTAATTGTACCCAATTAAACTGGACATATAAGGTAGATAGAACTAATAAAATGTAACATGAGTAAAAGTACAGGGTGAGGTTTTCTAATAGAGTAGACAAGGAGCATAAAGCACAGTGTCTATAAAGTAAAGTACTCATCAGTTCTTAGGTTATTTCAACATCATCATAACATTTTGACAAAAAAATGGAAAAGGTAAGGTTTTGTTCCACCGGTGACAATATACAAAATATACAAATATCTAAAAATAAAAATATATGTAAAGCTAGTCTACTTACCTAGTCAGTAAGAATGTATTTGTTCATAACAACAAGCATACAGATAATACAAATAAACAATCGGTATACTGTGATTCAATGTGTGTGTTAGCTTACCATTTCCAAACCTCTCCTTGAGGAAACCCGTTTTTTTCAGCTATCCAATACCTGGTTTGACTGATAATTTGATTTAATTTAATCATATCACGACTGCTGTTGGAATGTACCAAATCTATACAATGGCTGAGCGCACTGAGAAAACAGGAGCAAAATGTGTATTCTTCTTGTTGTATCTTCTAGGCAAAACATCAATAATTGTAATCAATGACTTCTTAATTGTTAAAGTATTTGTTTTACTATAGTTATGGCTATTTTCCTTTATTCTAACTTCTCTTTTATTATGTTCTTACTATAGCTACGTAAGATATTTAAAAAACGTTTGAGACTCTGGTTTAGCTCGCAGCTCCGAAACAGGCAGACATGAGTTCTGATGGCATCATTGTTAATGGCTTTAATTGTTATTTGTTAATTGTTTTGGTCTGTAAAACTATGACTTTATAAAACATAAACTGCTCTTGATATGTTGCTGTGAAATCCATGTGGTTTAAAATGGTTTTAAAGTTTGTTTCAATTTATTGTTTTTAGAATTGTTTTTCACCTCAGCCCTAGTCAAGAACTATCTATAAGTGACATCTATTGAAACTGAATGAAGTTGTACAGTGGAGGAAATAAGTATTTGACCCCGCATGGATTTTTTAAGTTTGTCCAATGACAAAGAAATGAAAAGTCTCAGAACAATATAATTTTAATGGTCCTCCAAACACGACGAGTTGAGTCAATGCCACATCACCTTCTCCCAGTCACTCTGAATCATTCAAGTGTTCATTGGCAAACTTCAGACGGGCTGCACATGTGCCTTCTTGAGCCGGGGGACCTTGCGAGCACTGCAGGATTT
>JBBPDC010069278.1:0-10712 GCA_037974485.1 Hemigrammopetersius urotaenia
ACACACACACACACACACACACACACACGCACACACACACACACACACACACACACACACACACACACACACACACGTACACACACACACACACACGCACACACACACACACACACACACACACACACACACACACACACACACTTTGCATGTGTGAAGTTAGAGAGGACAATATACATCACATGGTTCTGGAAGTTGGATGGGTTCTGTCAGTCTGTCACAGTAATTACAACATTCCCATTTACAGCTAATGAAGAACTGAAGCACAACACTCTGGCAGCAATAATTTATGACCCCTCCAATTCACTTTATTTATTTGAGTACGAAGTGGTGGTGCGGAAAGGAGATGGAGTACTCTTCCTCCACATACCTCTCTTGAGACTCGCTATCAGCTGTTCAGGCACTAACCACACTGCAGGACTCCCACTGTCAATTGTGCATGTATGTGGGGAGGGGGATGACACAGAGAGAACAGGCAGAAAAACAAACAATACAAGAGGTAAACTGGAAAATATCCTTAAAAGGGAGACATGACTGAAGACAGGATAAACGGCTAGACAGAAGACTGGACATGTCACCGGGCACAGAGTTGTTTACTGGATAAAAAGGAAAACTGAGACTAGGAAGTATAAACAGGACAAGAGGTGACGACTGAGTAGACAGAGGAGATGGGACTGGAGACACAGATGGGCACTGAATGCTGGACTGGACAGCGAGTTGAACATGGGGTTTGACTGTATAATCGACAGAGGACTAGGCGGGAACCTGTACAAAGGACTGGCTTTGTGGATGGACACTGCTCTCAGTGTCTTTGGCCCCTCTACACCACACACGCCCCAAGGCCACCTCATGGCCTTGAAATAAGTTCCCCCATGATGTTTCTAGGAGAGAGGAAGGCCCCATTTCCCGCACAGCAGACTCAAATAATTCTATGAGCCAGCCAATGCACTCATCCCCGCTAACCTTGCGGAGGAGCTGCAGCCAGCTGTGCAGGGTGACTCTCTCCCTTAGCCTGGCTCAGTCACCAACCTCACCCAAGCACAAGTAGTAAATAAAGTCTGGGCTTCTCAGGTTTTCTGCATCCATTGTAGGTTATTTCAGCTGTAACAAATGATGCGGAAGGAGGGCTTTAGATGTACAGACACAATGAGGAAGATTTATTTTTAATCAATCATAAATACTAAAATACATCTGAAGCTAAAATGAGAACCTACACATAACACAACACATACTATGGTCATGGTGGATGGAAAAAAAAAAAAAAAACAAACACAGGGAAAAATATACAGCATTGATGACATTGATGACTACCTGATTTCCAAGGCAGTACAGCAGCTCTGAAAGAATCTTGCCTAAGCAAGTAGGCCGACGTTTCGCCACATACCCCGTTAGATAACTACTATTTTTCTTGATGTTGTCAATATTTAGTTCCACACACTAACATGTTGTGGAACGATGACACAGTCCAGTAGATTTTGACACATCCATACTGGTACGTGTTTTACACATATAGGTCTTTTAGATGGCATAAACAATTATAATTTTTGTTGGCTTTGTTCCAGCATATGAGACACTCCACATCTCCTGTATAAAAAAATAGCATGAGCTCTACTCTATTATCTGTGCAACCATGTTCTCCTCATGTGTTTTTTTCTGTACTCCCCTTAATTAATCCCTGTTTACATACACAGTATATCCAAATTTCAGTGCAAAGAGAAAGAAAGGGCATGGCATTAGCCAATTCTGATGAAATTAGATATGCGTATGTTTGAAGCAAAATGGAATAAACTTGCAACTCCTGCTACTTTCATTATCCAAAGGGCACTATTCTACAGGATTAATTTGGACTGCTAAACCCAAGGGCCATTCACTAAGCAAATTAAACAATTGTACCTGTTCATTTTCATATTCCATCTTCCTAGAAAATCTTCAGGGATAAATTCGGTGTACAAGCTTTTAGTCCCAGACAATAGCAACCACTGGCTGTGGGCATGTGTCTTTCTTCTGAATACCATTAAACATATGTGATTAGATTTTTGCATGTCCAGACATTTTCTTATGGAAATGATATCCACATTTAAATGCAGATCCATAAATGCATCACTGTATTCAGTATTATGTAGCTATTGTAGCAATCTAAACTAGCACTATTCCTTAAGGTTTTTTGAATGTATTTACTTATTCCTAATCTGCTAAAAAGCTAAAAATAATAGTTTTAGTCTTAGTTCATGGCTGACCCTCTTGCCTGGCTTATCCATTGAACTCACTAAAGTTCAACAGAGGAGCTACAATTTATTTTCAAAGGTCAAATAGCGCACTATTTATCCTTATCCTTTCAGCATCACGGTCCATCTTTTGTTAGCATGAAGTCATCAGGAGTCTGTATGATTAATGCTCATGTATTCTGCTTTATACGACGAATGCTGTAAAATTGGGCCCTTTTTTAACACTGTAAACAATAAAGCATTGGAATATCGCAAAGAATGGAAAAGACGGCAAGAAAACTTCACACCGATGAAGCCTTTACATTTCCTTTCTGTAACAACATGGGCAATCAGAATCTTTTGTAACACTGTATATCATCACTATCATCAGGGCTGGTTGAAGCAACTTTGTGGCTATAGGCCAGTGGGTCTCACACTAGAGTACATGGCCTTCTAGGAGGCATCAGTGATCACTAAGTGAAACATTTAAGGAGCTGTCTCATTACTTACACTTATTAACTTTTTTTGCTGGTGATGGCAGCAAAAAACAGCTGGCAGATTATTAATCTGCCATTTTTGCAGGAAAAAGACTTTAAAAATTGAAATGAACATTAGTACATGAGTAAATGAATCATAAACATTACAAACTTTCAATGTCTCTTTTATTTAATCATTTAAACAGAACTGACTCTCTCCTCTGTTTTCTCCTAGGGGAACTGCTGCATGTTTGCCAGACTGATCACTGTGGGAAACTGCCCTTGACTGGTCCCTGATCCTGATTTTGATGGACTACGGACTCTCTGTTCCTCTTCCAGCAGTATTTACATCTCTGGACACTTAGTCAACCCAGCCATAGAGAGCCTACCTGCCTATAGCCTTCTTCACTGTGGCCTTCTCTTGTTATTTATTTACTATTCTTGTTCCTTTCTCTGGGTCGACCTGGACGGGTTTCCTTTTTGAGTTTTTCCTCGCCTTTTGCCGCCTTTGACTTACTTACTAGGGGCTCGAACCTGGACAATCTAAGCTGCTTTGTGACAACCTGGTTGTAAAAATTTCCTATCTTAAGCATAAAGTTAAGATAAGATGATTTTTTCAATTTGGTATTCTAGAAGCAAATCCTTACTGAATTTAGGAATCCTATCTTCTCTCGAGTTAGGAATCCTAAATAAGAGTGATTGCCTGTGTGTGTGTGTGTGTGTGTGTGTGTTATCAACCCCTTTTTCCCCGCACTCGGGGTCGGGGGAGGGACCGGAGCCTATCCCAGCTGCAATGGGCGAAGGCAGGGTACACCCTGGACAGTCGCCAGCACATCGCAGGGACCAACCAACATAAATGGTTTAAATGACTTTAAACCATTTATGTTAATATTACTAGCCTAACTTAATATTAACCTTTAAATTATATATAATTTTTCCCATAACGATATGTGAAGTTTTGGAGCTTTGTTCTGACAGCAACAGTGTGTTTCTTTAATGTGTCACATCCAGGTTTGATGCATCATGGAAAAAAGCTGAGGCAATGCAGGACTCAAGGAATATTTTGATGGTTTCCCCCATTGATGCCAACATTACAGAAAAAGACAAAGTGTTGCCCTGAGCTATATCAATATTCTGTCTACTCTGTGACATTAGACAAATAGAGGCAGACATCTTTAAATCACAACAAAAAATGATCAGGCACACAAAGAAGTTAGGAGATGATTCAATCACAGATTCTTGCTGCAAAATTACATGGGAAGAATCCAGTCCATCCTAACCCAGTTGTATCCTAACATGATGTAAAATTAAAAATGCAGTCTAATAAATTAGATTTGCTGAATATTGACATTTGACCCACATAAATATATTAACCATGCCATTTTCCCAGCACCTACACAATGAAGCCACATGCCTTAGTGGAACAAATTTAAGTTCTACTAAGAATCTTTTAAGGAGTAGAACCATATTTTTAAATGAGACATGAGTGTGAAGAACCCCTTTAAATAATGAATGTCAACACCTTTTAAACCTTTTACATTATATGAAGGTTCTTTACACTGCTGACAGGCTCTTCACAGTAAATGTACAAAGGTCTCCTATTTAGATTGAATGTAACATAATGTTAAGCATGAAAAACTAATTCTCATCTAAGTGTCACATTGTGGCAGCTGACCTTTTCAGACCGTGTAATAGTAGGCCTAAAATACTGCCTTGTTTCTCAGCTGGGTTGTTGCTTCTTGGATTTTATATTAAGCCAAATTAAACACATTTAGTTACCATAAGGCACTAGAGATGTATACATCTGTCCAAGGAAATTGTGCCCCTGTTGAGCTTGTTGATGCTGATTTGTCAATACAAGAAGAATGAAGAAGCTGCTTAGACCAGGAAAAGAGAAGTCATCCCTTCTTTGATTATCCATCCCTTCAAAGCCTTAATCATACAATATTTCACGCCATATAAACATCTGTAATATAACAAAAGTCATAATCAATTATAACTATTGACAAATTGAAGTAATGTTTGTGAAGTAGTTCCTTTTATTCTTGTTCTTGTTGTTGTTCTTGTTGTTGTTGTTGTTGTTCTTCTTCTTCTTCTTCTTCTTCTTCTTTTTTATTATTATTATTATTATTATTATTATTATTATTATTATTATTATTATTATTATTATTGTGTTGCAGGACATGATTGCAAATAATAACAATAAAATATGTCTGTTCAACTTGAAGAGATGACATTTTGAAATAGAATATTGCCCCACTTTCAGGAACTGGAATGTGATGAATTAGAATTAGGACAGAAGCAAGTTTTTTTTATTGTTCTTATCAGGTTATGTGCACCCACCCCCCACCCCCCCACACACACACCTAAACTCTCATCAATTATTTCTAATAATGTAAAATTACTAGGCCATAAGATCCCATTTTGCTCGAGTAGCGCTCCCAGTGCTTTGTAAGTGAATCACCTTCTTGTAATTGCTTTGACACCGCTGTAAGCAGCAGCTGCTCAATTCGGCCAGGGGATTCAGGTTGAGTGGACAATAAGTAATTGTTGGGAAATGGCTCTGGCTGGGAGCATCCAAGCTTTATCAATTTTATGACTTTTTTGTGTATAAGAAAGAACGAAGGAACTTACATCATGCCACAGGCAGTAAGGCCAGCAATACACTGTGAATTTTTTAACCCTAATTTTAGCCCTGATTCTCAGTCGACTTTGTCTGTAGCAGTTGGCTATAGTCTGCCGATTTCGGTTCTGTCAGAGCCGACAGCAGAGGAAAAAAACATGCACACAATAAGATGATTTTGATTTCCAGATCAAGGTCCACCACAGTCTTTCATGTTTTAGATGTGGTTTGAATAAATTGCGTGTCCTGTGCATTGATAGGATATCGCTCCACTTAAATATACATTGAAAGGGAAGCTGATCCAAGCTGACATGAAAATGTCACTGAGAGACAGTTTGTTCTGTGCAGGCATGTCACAATGATGAAATGATTATTTGATGATTATTTGAAATAAAGGATTGTACCCAGTCTGGCTGATTATCAGCCTTTCTTCCTAACTCTGCTTTTTCGTACTGACATGTACTGAGTAGTGTATCACACGATCATGTGTAGTGTCAGGAAAAGCTTTTTTTTTTTTCTTCAGAGTGAAAATGGTAAAAAAAAAAAAAAAAGTGTTAGTACAGTTACATTGATAAGGAAATCTTACCCAGACACCACTCTTAGAAGTTTGCTTTCATAAAACCCATTATATGTTTCAAAGAATGCATTTACTTCAATCCATTTATTTCCATTTAATCCAGCATCTGGTAGATGTGAAGTCCAACAACTGTGATAAACTTCCATAGTCGACTCAAATAATTATGATCATATCAAATGAAGCCAGGGAAGAACATACAAACAACACAGAGAAAAGACCCTTGGTCACCCTGGCATTGAATCAATGTATGTAAAGTAAAGTGTAAAGTGGCCATTTGTCATTCATAAACACACCACAGCACACAGTGTGAACAACTCAACATGTGAAGCAGCGGTCAGCCAAGAACACGGGTACCCGGGGAGCAGTGTGTCGGGACTGTACCTTGCTGTCCTGGGATTTGAACCCGCGATTTTCTTGTTGCCTACAGTCTACAAGAGCCCATCTGTGGTGTTGCCTGGTTAGCAGTTACCGATTGCCAAATGGTGAATAAGTAAAGCTTTTATTGTCATCTCAGCCATATACATAGTACACCGTGAGACGAAACATCGTCCTTCTGGACAATAGGGGCAACGTAGAACACAATAGTTTGTAGAATTTGAAAATTCACTCGAATTTCCTCAAATTATTCACAGCTAATTTAATTCCTCATCCGATGCACCTCTACTTTACACGTGGATGTTTACACACAAACTTAAAAAGTCTCTAAATATCGTTTCAAATGGTATTTTCACTCCACCTTGCCTACAGTCCATATATGGAAAATAAGATACAAAAACAGTCTGTTTTTATATCACAGTTTTTGTAATGACATTTAAACACATCTCCTTGTTCTGGCTACCACAGTTTAGCTCTGTTCACTAATGCGATTCAGCAATACTTAAATTAGACTTTTGTTGGAATACACAAAGCCCTTGATTCAGAACACACATTAACACACCTTCTGTGATATCAGTGTTGCAGAGACTGATATTGTGATAACGATTGTGCAGCTCCACCATCAGCCAAATAAAAAACGATGCAGTCCAACCTTGTTCCTGCCTGATTCTCTTGAACTCCTTAAATGCTCTTGTGAGACTTGCAGGAAGTGGTAAGAGAGGGTTTTGGTGTCACTCAGCAATGATTATCAACATACACACACAGGAGACAAGAGTTATATTTCTTTGAAGACACAACATGATCCCGAAGTGCTACTTCTCCTGCAGGCTTGATGACTACAATCAGCATTTCTGGACAGAGTCAGCATGCTGGTGTAGAAGCAGGGTGAAATACAGATCACCTATTTGTAATACAGGCAACTGAATATAAACCCTATTTAAAGTATCCAGTAGGAAAAGCATTACTAACTTGTAAATGTAAGTTAATGCAACAAGATTTTGTGTAATTAAGGGTAATGAAATCCCCAGGGGGTATGTTATGGTTACTCCTTGTCTGGTCTAATTTAACCTTTTAAATGCTTTCTTAGTCGTGGCATTATTTTGTAAGAAGCCTCCTTAAAAATATTTTTTTTGTCTTTACAGTGGTAGTGGTAATACCACTGTACATTTTTTACTTTGCAAAACATTTTGCATTGTTGACAATGGCAAAATACTGGTCAATATCCTTATTTTGGGTTTTTTTCTTTACTTTGCAACACCCAGCATGTATCTCACAACTCTGAATGATTTAAAATATGCTTTAGGCCAAAGACTTATTTCCAAACCGTCATAACAGATCTCATTAGGGAGTATATTCATAAACAGGTCATTTAATGATTTTCTATTGCATAGCTTTTAGATCCATTCAACATTTTGGATGTCTACTATCTATCACTACTGCTGTTAATGATTCTAACACTACAATAGAGTATTCTACATCAAAACATCCTTTTATGACTTTCTTTTTTCTTAAACTGTATTCAGGCAGTTGCATCTTGTTTTCTCCCTGTTCATTACCCCTGTAACCACTGCAAGCATTCACAACAATGCAAACAACTGCATACCACATAGTTGTTTCCAGACAGGCAATATAAGACAGGGTTTGAGAACCCTGTCTTATACCAGGGTACAGTCTGAGTATTTCTTGAATAACTGCTTTACCAGGGGCCTAACTTAGTGCACACAATTTAGGGAACCACCGTTATGAGGTACAGGGAGAGAATTGTATAAGAAGGCATTTCGCAGGTGAACCTGGATTGTAGGGTATGATCTCATTTCTATGGCAGTTGTTGCAACGAATTCGGCAATAACCCAAACACTGTCTAAATAAATTAAGTAATTAAGACAAATATGTTATTAATTCCAATTCCAAGTCACAAATTAGACAATGCAGGCTTTATTGCACAAACACACTTAGCAATTAAGCCCCAAAAGTTTCACTAACGCTGATCACTACTGCGTAATGGGTCTGTGTGGATCTCCTATTTCCAAATTTATAACACAATTCCACATTTAATGTGCACCCAGACACGATTCTCTCACAAATGAGCTCTCTGTTGGCCTTTATATGTCATAGGAAACTACTTACAAGCTGTTTCAAAAAGAAAAGTACCGTTCCCATTTATTTGTAAGGATATAACCTCAATCCCTTACGTGAAATAAAGATAAATAAAGGGAGTCTGCGAGAGGAATGTTATTGCAGTACTCCATCTGTCTTCAACCAGTCCGTTTCTTTTTCGTCTGACTGGTCTGCTGTTGAGGCTGTCTACAAGACTGTGTGTGTGAATGAGAGACTCTGATTCCATTGACTACTGCTGAATACTAAAACATGATCAGGAGACTCAGCAGGGTGTTCTGCTGCCACCTATCTACCGCCTATGAGAAAGGAGAACATCTTTCAAGACTTCCAGTCACGCTCTATCTACTAGAGCTATCACCATCCTTCATCCAACGACCTGTAGTCTGATGTATGTTCGCCCTCCTCCCTACTTTTTTCATGCCTGTTCTGAGAATTAAACTCAAATCTCACCACTCTCTGCAAGGTTACATTGTGTTTTCGCAAGACTCTGATGTATTATCCAGAAGAATGACATATTACACACATTACATGCAGCCCAAACCTCTGCACTAACTAGCACAATACATCACACATGATGTGGTAGATTTGTATCTTCATCAAAGCCATTTCACAACACCCTGAAAGACTTTTCAGTCAATGCTCATATGTTCAGAATATTAAAAAACAGACATCTTCTTATATTTAACATTTTTTTACCCCGAGCTGCACTAATGTTTTACCCTGACACTTGGACTTTTAGAATCCTAAATCAACAATTTTTTAAATTGCTTTAGTTACTGTGTAAATAATAACTGTTCAGATGCACTGTTTCACCAGATGGAATAGCCCTTTGCTCCCAATGGACTTCACTGCATAACCAAACCACTGCATACTGGTAAGACTCCACAAGACCTGCCATTTTAAAGAGGCTCTGACACAGCAATCCAGCCATCACAGTCTGGCCCATGTCTAAGTCACCCAGATCCCCACGTTTGCCCGTTTTACTGCTTTCAACACATCAACTTCCATAACTGACTATTTATTTGCTGTCTAATATCCTACCCCCTTGAGAGGTAGCACTGTAACATTATAGTTATTCACTTCACATATTGTTGATTTGTACTGATGTACAAATGAGATTTTTTACAAGTAATTTGTCACATTTTAAAGGGCAACTGGAGTTTCTGAATCTTTGTCAAAAGTCTGCCACTACTAGATGCATTGCAGATTTTAGGCCACCCTGAGTGTAGGAGAACCTTAACTTCTATTGTGTTCTCCTAATGGCATTCATACTTAAAGTAACCTGATCTATGGTGCATGTTACCATTGTGAAAAGAGATCTGGATTCAGGTTAAAAAGCTTAATTAGTTAATAATAAAGCTGATAAATGTTGCCTCTTAAGCCTTAATCCCTTCTGAGTTGCAGACGTTTCTAATTATTGCCTTACTTTGTGCTTGTATTCGTCTTATGAACAAAAACCAGATTACAGGAGTAAACATTTAAAGTTGTTTGCCTACTTTTTTTTTTACCATTTCTCTGGAGGTTATTTTTCAACATGTCCTCAATAAGCAGGGGATTTCATTTGCAAGCAAATTACATTTGGGCCATATGTCCGATCCTCTAGAGAGGCAATGGCACTCAGGGTCTAATTGTAGTGGTCCTGAACACCTGCTGAGGGAGGAGGAATCAGAAGGAGGCTAAAGTGAAAGCTCTGTAATGATGTGTGTAAGTATCAGAATCTGGGATCCCTTAACTGAAGTGTTCCACTACACTGCACTTATCTGTCAATGATATGTTGATGGCATGGCACAAACATGCTGGGAACTCGCGCACACCCACATGCTTATCTGACTCACACATGCCCTTTAATGACTTGACAGGAGCTCAAAACTTCATACTTTGAGTGCAATTTGAGACTGAGACTAAAATTCTTTATGCCTTACTAAATTAATAAAACTTTTTATTACATGTGACATTGCCTGTTGTGTGTTTTGATATGGTCATACCCTGTAATTAATGCAATGCCAATCTCTCACAGCTCGCAGAAGAGGCAGGTTTGATACAGCTTCAAATAATTCGCTTTTTTGTTAAAAAAAAAACATATTTTATTGTAAAGGACATTTAAGAAAAATGACAAAACCCCCAGCTTGTTTAGTTATTACAGCCTGAATTCACTGTTTTTTATAATTTCACAAAAAAACAAAGGATTTATATATATCCATATATCATATGTGGCCTTTATCACTCTTAGGGGCAGTTGGGTGGCCTAGTGGTTAAGGCATCCGCCTTGCGACCAGAAAGTCCGGGTTCGATTCCCAAGACCGCTAGGCACCGCTGAGGTACCCTGAGCAAGGTACCGT
>JBBPDC010069347.1:0-10710 GCA_037974485.1 Hemigrammopetersius urotaenia
AGTACGATATTTGTCTTTCAAATGTAGTGAAGTGAAAGTCATAAGTTTCCAAAAAAAATACTACTCAAGTGAAGTACTCAAGTAAATCTACTTCGTTACTGTCCACCTTTGGTAAATACA
The DNA here is from genome assembly GCA_037974485.1 of Hemigrammopetersius urotaenia. NCBI lineage: Eukaryota > Metazoa > Chordata > Actinopteri > Characiformes > Alestidae > Hemigrammopetersius > Hemigrammopetersius urotaenia. Next base: position 121 of record JBBPDC010069347.1, read on the forward strand.
GTATTTTTACAGTTCAATAATTTACTTTTCATCTGGCGGCGAGTTGTATTGAAGTGACACGCCGGTTAAAGCTGGACACCGACTAAGCTCAACCGCCTTTTTAAATTTAATTTACAGTAATACAAATACAGAGCTTTCAGAAGGACAAAACAAAAAACAAGAGAAAAAACAAGCAGTAGTTAACCATCCCAAAGCAGCTTTGTTTGTGTTCTCTGGGCAGTACAAAACATTAATACAGTTATATTTTATACGCAACTGTAGCTGAATTTACGTTAATATTCTTAACAATGTAGCATACATGAAGGATTATATATGTTTCCACGAAATAAAATATTGTGGAGGATATCTGCTGTTTTCACGAATTTTCTTAGAACCGAACTAAGAATTTTTGCCAACAATTGTTAGTTCGGTTCTAAGAAAAAATTTTTGAATTCAAAACACTTTAATTTCATTTAAAATTCAGCTTAATACATTACCCTTAATGAATTTTTTTTCAGGCGTGGACTGGCAGTCTGTGCGTTCTGGAAGTCTGGACTTTTCCAGAATGCACAGATTGCCAGTCCGCCCCTGTATACATTTGGGTGGCATAAGGCTTTTAGAAGAATGAAACGAAAAAAGGAGAACGGAAGGGCTGCAGCCAGTAACTGTAAATTTAGCTGAATTTATACTTGGATTATTATTTATGTTATTAGTAAATTATACATTTTTAATAATAATAATAATTATTATTATTATAATAATAATAACATATTGCAACAAAAAAAACCCAAAAAATTGCCGAGAATATTTGCAGTTACCGCGTTATTGTGGAGATTTTCGCATATCAGTTTGGTTCTCAGAAAAATCCAGGTGAGACCGATTCCGCGACTCCTGATCGGTGTACAAGCAGTTGTACATCATTTGACCAATAGAGGGTGCAGCATCAAGCAAAAACATTAATTTTCTGTAACTGCTTAATTCTTACTAGAGTCACGAGTGCCCAGAGCCTGTCCTGCGGTCTAAGGGTGCAAGGCTGGGACTCACCCTGGGTGCACCAGCCCACTACAGGGCAGACACACTCACAATTCGCTCACATGTAATTACTCACACCTGCAGCCAATTTAGAAGCCCCCAATTCGCCTGACGTGCATGAAATCCTGGAGGAAACCCACGCCACCACGAGGAGATCATGCACACTCTAAAGACTAGGACACAGATTCAAACCCCCTACCTTGGAGGTGTAAGGCAACAGTGTAACCCACTGCACCACACTGGGGCCCTAAGCAGAAACATATATTTCTTAATAAATTTTGATGTATTTTCTTTAAGGTGGTTGGATCTTAAGAGATCCCAAGACAAAAGCATTAAAAAAAAAGTTTTTTTCGGTTGCTTTTTTTCTGTTGTCAAAAAAAGATAACTGATTTCTTAATGCTAACTTGCACTCAGAAGGTGCCTAATAGAATGCCATGATCATGGCTCTGGATAACTTCTTTTTCTATAACAAACTATATTAAAAACAACTGCCCAATCAGAGGCAAATAGCTTTGGTTTTATATTTGATTTGATTACATTAATACTTAAGTTGAGAATTACAAGAAATATTATAACTGTAAACAAGTAAGGTGCTTTTTAACCAGCAGTTCAACACCTTCAACACAGTTGCACAGTGTTTTCAAACCAGATGTTATTATTCATGTAGCATTATTTTTGTTCATATAGCAGTACCTTTAAAATAAAAGTGTACAAAATGTATTTATTAAATTTTGCATACAACAATGTGATTAATCATGATTAATTACAGAAAATCATGCAATTAAATTTCGAATCATAGTCCAATATTAATACATGTACAGCCCTGGAAAATAAAATAAGAGACGACTGCAAAAATGTTCTGTTGATAATATTTCTCCTAATTTCCAAATAAAAATATATATTCTTTTAAACTTTTCCTCATGAAATAAGATTTTATTCATGTAATCACTAATCAGTTTCTCTTAAACCAGAATGAGGTGCTTGTGTAGGAATTTAACAGATGAAATGGTTGTCAAACTGATTTAAAAATAAATTGCATTAGAGCTGTGTATTTATATCTATGTATCTATACCAGCAGGTCATCTATCAGTTATTCTACTTCACTGCGTTGAAATTAATGGATAAGATAGAAGGTATAAATTAAAGTGAGGGCAGGCTCTCTTCTGGGACTTCAACTTAAGGTTTTGAATTTATTCAACTTCAGCCGGGGTTAGCTATGCAGGACTTTTGTCGCCCTCTAATGGCAAAACATAAAACTTACAGCTGAAGCTGTCAGTAGAGTTTGTTTTTATTCCGTGGCTCAACAGCTGGATATTTATCAGTGTCTAATCAGTGATTTATTTATCAGTGACTTATTTCATTCAAGAGTTTGTATAAATTGGTTGTTCGTCTAGCGACATGAATAGCAAATAGAAATTTATAGAACTGAGCTCACCTAATAAAACAAAGAACCTTGCAGTAAAGGTAATCATACATCCAGCACTATGCAATTATGATCAAGATTCTCACAGATGCTTCTTGTTGTTCATTCATTATCAGACATATCAGTAATATTTTTTTGCATTGCAACATTTCTTGTAATTATCCATGTAGGGATCACCCGGTGCTCTTGGGCCTATGGGTGAACGTGGGCCACCTGGTCCTAGAGGTGTAAAGGGGCTAGCTGGAGAAAAGGGCTTGCGTGGTTCTGAAGGATTTCATGGGGAGTCTGGACAAAAAGGGGAGATAGTAAGTCACACACTTTCATACACTGATTTGCTCATATTATCACAGTCTGAGTAAAACCTTGTATCTCTAAACTAGATTACAGGAGAAGCACGTTCTCTGAAACTTGTAAATGCAGCAAGTTATTTTGAATCTGTCCGTCCTTCCGTGATGAAATTTAGACATTTGGTTGTACAAGTTTCAGTTCTGGTGACTTTATGTTTAAATCATGGAATGATAAATCTTTAAACACGTTTCTGTACAGATTCCCATTTTGGCTTGGGCAGGAAAAGTGTTAATTCTATATATCCCCTTCATTAGAAAATCTCCCTTCAGAATATTGTGTTTCCCAGGAATTGACTTGCCTACAATGTTATTTTCTGGGGAAAAAATCATAAAGCTTTACTTCCTTATTTTATTATTGCATCATTGTTATGCTCGGCTGTGTGTTTATTTCAGGGCTATCCAGGACGACCTGGCTTTCCTGGACAACAAGGTTTACATGTGAGTGTGTTGTGTACGTTTATTTTATCGAGCAGTCACATGTTCACATCATGTGTGCAGCACATGACGTCTTCATGAATGTCGGATTAAAGCTGCACTATATACTTTTTGCAATGCAAGAAAAATGTTCTTGTGATGAAGTCACCTTGCAATTTTTTACATGTACCTTTATAATTGAGCAAGACTAAATCTCATATTTTTTGTGGATTAAATGCAATTTTGGACTTTGGATGATTGAAAGAAGGCAAACTGACTGCCAATACAATGTAATGCTTTTGCTTTTGTGTCTGCTTCTCTCAGATCTCTTACTGTGACCATGACTATTGCAGGGTCATCCTGGACGTGGTGGTCTTCCTGGTTTTCCAGGGTTAGATGGCTGTAAAGGAATGCAAGGTGGCCACGGACCCTCTGGCCTACAAGGGGAAGATGGCAGACCCGGACTACAGGTAGAGCATAGAGCACATTTATTCACTTATTTTAATGTCCAGGGACAAAGGAGTGTTGGGAGAGTGATGGATCATCCCTGTGTGCCTCTTCTGAAATCTGTAATACATGTCCTTGTCCTTGTTCTGTGCAGGGTTGTCAGGGACAAAAAGGACCCAAAGGAAACCCTGCACACAAGTATATTTGCATTCCTGGTTCAGCTGTAAGTAGAATATCTACAAATGTCCTTTAACTGCAGAATTTCAGCTTTAATTTGAGGGTATTGACATACAAATCAGGTGAACGATGTAGGAATTACAGCAGTTTGTATATGTGCCTCCCACTTTTTAAGGGACCAAAAGTAATTAGGCAATTGGTGGCTAAAGTGTGTGTTATTCCCATATTATCTTATTTACAAGGAGCAGATAAAAAGTTTAGAGTTCATTTCAAGTGTGCTATTTGCATTTGGAATCTGTTGCCGTCAGCAGAAATCCAAAGATATGTCACTATCAGTGAAACAAGCCAGCATTAGGGTGAAAAATAAAAACAAACCCATCAGAGAGAGAGCAAAAATATTAGATGTGGACAAATCAACTGTTTGGAACATTATTAACCAAAGAATGACTAAAGAATCCTTTCTCTGGTGAAGAAAAAACCCTTCACAACAGTTGGCCAGATCAAAAACACTCTCCAGGAGATAGGTGTATGTGTGTCAAAGTCAACAATCAAGAGAAGACTTCCCCAGAGTGAATACAGAAGGTTCACCACAAAAACAGGAAGGCCAGATTAGAGTTTGCCAAACAACATCTAAAAAAGCCTTTACAGTTCTGGAACAACATTTTATGGATAGATGAGACAAAGATCAACTTGTACCAGAGTGATGGGAAGAGAAGAGTTTGGAAAAGGAAAGGAATTGCTCATGATCCAAAACATATCAACTCATCAGTGAAGCACGGTGGTGATAGGTTCATGGCGTGGGCATGTATAGCTGCCAGTGCAATCCAGCATCTGGTGATGTCTATGCATTCCGGACTTCAGGCTGTAATTGACTGCATAGGATTTGCAACCAAGTTTTAAAAAGTGAAGGTTTGATTGAAACTTTTTCAAAATTTAGGCTGAAAGTCTGCAGTTAATGCACATCTTGTTCATTTTATTTCAAATACATTGTGATGGTGTATAGAGCCAAAAAGATTAGAATTGTGTCAATGTCCTGATATTTATGGACCTGACTGTATTTGTGCTAAACTGACAAAATCAGTGGTTCTTTTATATTCTCAATATTTTGATTCTTTTTTAACAGGGTAGCCCTGGACAGCCTGGTGAGCCTGGACTGCCTGTAAGTACATTCAATGATGATTTTAAGCCATTTGACCAAAGGGTTACCAAGCACTCTGCTGCTTCATATCAGATTCCATTTGGCAATTTACAGCCATTAAGCTCTTCATGACTATGGTAAATAAAAGACAAAACTGTGCCTAACTAGGATCTAAAGTAGGTCTGTTTATATAGCGATTTTTATATAGTGATCAAAAAGTTTAATATGTGATTCTTATCATCATTTGCAAGTTCTTTGGCCACATCACATCAGCACTTCTCTGCTCCTAGAGCCCACAACTTACAATAATTAGGCTGTAGCATCAGTAAAAAAAACACAATACCAAGTAAACATGTCAATGTTATGGATTTTGTTTGTCTGTCCCAAAGCTTGTGTGGCAAGGTAACTGTAGGTGAAGTACATTTAGTACATTTGGATTCGTTTTATTTGGATTGGAACCGGCCTGTTTTGTCCCAATGATTAGTTGACTATGTGGTGTTTCTTTGCAGCTGATGCCAACTTAATGTTTCAGCTTTCATATTTGGTGTCTTGGCCTATGATATATATCCCCGTTTCATTGTTTGTCACACTGTTATTCCATGAGAAATGCATTCATAAGGTAACTTGGCTGTTTAAAGATATTTGTGAGGTGTAATAGTGTGTGATTTGGTTCAAGTGCACACATTTTTATGAAAACTATTGTTTATAAAAATACAGCATGCCGTATTTTTGTGTGTATGCTTTTTTTTCTTAGCACATTTACTGCCCCTGGTCCTTGTTTTACATTTCACCTGCTCTAATGCACCTAATTCAATTCACCAACTATCAACAAACCCTTCCGGAAAACTGTGCAGTGCTGGTGCCCTCCTGGGTGCCTGTGAACCCGATGACGAAGTAGCAGGTTCAAACCTCCACTTTCTACCATTGTGTCCCTGAGCAAGACACTTAACCCTCAGTTGCTCCAGGGGGACTGTTCCTATAACTAATGATTGTAAGTTGCTCTGGATAAGAGCGTCAACCAATGGGGCAGTTGGTAGCCTAGTGGTTAGGGCATTCGCCCTGCGACCAGAAAGTCCGGGTTTGATTCCCAAGACCGCTAGGCACAGCTGAAGTACCCTGAGCAAGGTACCGTCTCCACACACTGTTCCCCGGGCGCCGTGTTCCTGGCTGCCGCCTGCTTCACTTGGTGAATGGGTTAAATGTAGAGGTTGAATTTCATGCTGTTCACACTGTGTGCTGTGGTGTGTTCACGTATGACAAATGGTCACTTTCACTTTTGTCAAATGCCCCCCGTACAGTACCCAGGACTGCTATAGTCCCCACTGAGTTACAGTAAGAGCAGAGTTGGTATTTCTCTAGAAGACAACAGTGCAGTTTAATGTTAAGTGTTTCTCACTTTCAACAAGTGAAGAAATTTGGAAGTGAAAGAATCTGACCTTTGCAGTAATATCACTTTTGTGTTTGCACATGAAAGATAATCTGTGTCTTTTTTTGTCATTTTGGTGTAAAATATTTTCGTGTTTTACATTTTTTAGGGAATTGAAGGACCTCCTGGACAGCAAGGTTTACAAGGATTGCCCGGAGTACCTGGATCACCAGTAAGAAATTTAGGCTCCTAGTTTGTTATTGGGAGTTTACAGTAATCATAATAAATTACTCCATTACTCCACATTTAAAGACAAACATGGACTAAATGATTAGATTGGACATGGACTTATTCGATTTTAATAAGGGCAAAACTGGAAAGTAGTTAAATCCAGTTATTCAGTTCTGGAATTATGTTCAGTTCATTGCATTTGTTGCTTGGTCTTATTTGCAGGGTTTAGATGGTGCTGCTGGTCAAAGAGGACCTCCAGTGAGTTTCAATCTTTCATACATATAAATTTATTTATATTAAATTAATGTTTGAATATATAATGCTATTCATTTAATATTTGAATTAATCCATGTTATCAATCTCACATATTTAGGGAGACGCAGGGAAATCGTTGCCTGGTCCAAAAGGAGAAGAGGTGAGGTGGGGGTGGATGGACATGCCTCAGTGTATACATTTGCGCAAAAGGCAAAATGTTTGGACACAACACACATTTTGTTCCAGTAAAGAAAGATTAGTAATCTGTTCTTCAACACAGGACAAAAAGATTTAATTTAAATTCTGCTGAACTGTAGTGTCACCGATTTTATTACAACCCTTGTCATTGTCAGCTGATTATGACTTGCGTTTAAATGCTTTTAAATCACATTCAGGTACAGAATTAACTGAATTAGGTGTTTTAACTTCAAGTTTATAACTGTTTAGTTGAAAGAGTTTAACTGTTGTCAATAAATATGGTACATGGTAAGAGAACTGTAAATCATTGCAAACCATTTTAATATATAAATACATTTAGTTAAATCAGAATAGTTTCTTAATTTTTTACACCCTGGACTAAAGCTCTTGTGTGTGTGTCTTTCCCTGTGTGTTCACAGGGAAACCCAGGGGAGCAGGGCCCTCCAGGCCCCTTTGAATATGTTGAGCCACCAGAAGAGTATTACTCCAAAGGAGACAAGGTAAAATTCACCTGATTGGGTTTTGGCACATCTGTAGTTGACTCATCCATGATACACCTAATTTATGGGGTCTCAACTTACTTCAGGTCACAACTTACTTGATCAGTACCCAGATTTTGAGAGTCTTTGCTTCCTCTCTTCCCAGTTTAAATATTATGTTGGAACTAAAGCAATGTAGACATTAAATTCAGTCATGACTATCATGTTGTAATAAATAAAACTGCAAAGAAAACTGCAAAACTGCATTTTGCTTTGTATCATTTTACTGCTCCCTCGTTAAATAATTTATTGACTGCTGTTACCTTATATTTGAGTGAAGTAAGAAAGTGTGGACCAAGTTGACAGCCCCATTTATGTGATTAATTAAAGATTTTACCAGGAATTGAAAAGATGGATTGGTCACAAAATAATGTGGATAAAAACATATAGGTAAATGGATGGCTTCATGCTTAAGTGGTCTTAATAAATGTTGGCAATCATGTTTCTTTTTAAGGGGAGCAAAGGACTTAAAGGATCGTGTGGATATGATGGTCCTGATGTAAGTTTGTCTGTGTGCATTTGAATGTGTGTGTCTATTTATCTTAAGTGCTTCTTAAACGCAAATATTAAATATTACTAAATATTACTATTTGTGAAGTGAAGAACATTTATTATACTTTATTCATGCTACCTCATGAAGTAAAGACAGGTTTTGGCTCCAGTTGGAAGAAAGTGTCTAAAGGTTGTGACTAAATTTTCTAGAATATACAAAAAAGGCTGTCTAGTAATTTTAGCCAGCTACGATTGGTCACAGCTAATGTTAAGGCTAATGAGTTGTACCCACTACGCTACTGCTTCAAACTGTAACATAAGTAGACATGTTGAACATAATAAAACTTTTGCATATCATAATTATGATAATAAAGAAATTGAACAAAATGGTAATGATTTTGCACACAAAACGAAATTCCACATCTGAGTAGCAGCAGATTATTGCACAAATTATTGTGTGAGAGTGGGAGATGGGGTGAAGTTAAAGAGTCTGATGGTAGTGAGGAGAAAGGATTTTCTGTACTTTATGCTAGTGAGTCAATGGCTGAAAGTGCTCCTCTGGCCACAACACTGTGGAGTGGATGATCAGCATTGTCCACGAGGGATTGGAGTCAGAACAGCATTGTCCATAGTTTCCAAGATGTCGAGTTTTTCATTTCAACTGATGTTGCTCTGCTGGTCAGCTTGTTGAGCCTCTTGGTGTCTGCCACTTATGCTGCCTATGTTTACCTTGTAGGTGGCTGAGAGTTAATTGACCAGTTCAGCTTATTGTCAATGTGTACAGCAAAGTATATGTGATTGTGAGCATTCTCCACATCCACGCCCCTAATGGACAGGGGAGAGTGACCATGATCTTCTCAGGTCCCTCACCCATTCTTCATTTTTGAGGAGTCTGACTGTTGCTGAGTCATCTGAGAGTTTCAGGAAATTAAGTTACATTTATACACGGTGCAGAAGTGTTTTCTGTGAGGCCTGAAACCACATGTACTGTCAGATAGCCTTTTAGTCAGCTGTCACTCATTAACAAAAACAGTCTGCCCAAACACACTAAAAGGCAGCAGCTGTAGCAAAGGAATGTCACACGGCTATACACCCAAAACTCATCAAACTGCATTAAAATAATTCCCTGTTGCATCTGACAATTGCTGTACGTTCATCATCTTATTGTCCAGCAAGACAGTTGTCCAGTTGGGAGGGAAGGGTGCAGGGTGCCTTCTCGTCATTGAGCGCCCATGATTGTTGCCTCCACATCCCAATATATGGCTGTCATATACAAAATGATGATGTAGCCTAGCTGTTATGGCTACTTGGAGGCCCTTGCAGGGAGAGTGTCTCTGTTTTGACATCCTGTTTGGTCCGACGAATGAAAAGTGAGAAATTTGGCTTTTTGGATGTACTATAGAATTTTGTTTCCCATCCAAATCTGAAAAGTATGATGTGCTACTTGTAGTGGCCACTACGGATGTCTTCCACTCACTCCCCTCATGAAAATGCACCAGGTTGTAGGCATGCCATAGATCCTGTTTGATGAAGCCCCAACTCTCCTTACCAACGTCATATATTAAATTTCAGTCTCATATGATTATTTGCATATTTATATCTAGAGCCCAGTCCTTTTATTATTTAAATTAAAACACCATTCTTTTTCTTTAATTAAACAAAACAATCCACCCTTTGCACTATAAATTCAATTTTAATGTGCCTACATGCCAAAGTAAAAACTATCACAGTGCTTCCAGTTTGTTTATATAATGGTTGATGTCACGGTAGCACAAAGTACTACACATAGCATAGCAAGTACTTCTAAAACATTGAAATATTCTTTACTTTTAAGTTTATGAACTTTTGCATTAACTTCATACAATAGCATTTTATTTAAAATAAGTTTTGCAAGGGCGACAATATGTATCATAACATTAATCAAAATACTGTTCAGTGAGAGTGGACATTATTGTGTATTTGTGTGTCTAATTGGCAGGGAACTGATGGATCACCTGCGGGAAAAGGGGAGAAGGGCATTGTTGGGTTCCCTGGACAGAGAGTGAGTCTGGATTTTATTATCCACAGTCTATACATTAAAACATCACACTAGCACTGGTTTATGCAAAGAATATATTCTGGCACCACTGATTTGTCATTTAAAATATTTCAATAACTAGCATGTAAATAGTGTAGCAGTTGTTTCTATATTTACATACTGTCTGATTTTTACTCATTACATTCTTGTACAACTTGTTCAAAGGGTTATTCTGGCCGTCCTGGAACCATCGGCTACCAAGGACTTAAGGTACAGTGCGGCGTCTGTGTGTTTATGTCACGGTTTCGTCCTGATCGTAGTGACTGGTAAAGGAGGGTCGAGTGGAAGTCTCCATGTAGAACCAATAAGCCTTTATTTACACCCAAACGCCAACAGATACATATACCAGGGCAACAACCAGGGAAGTGAGGGTATGTTCCCATGTCTGACAGGGGGAAAAGACAGAACTTAAATACAGGACATGGGAGAACAGATAAGGGACAGGTGGAGACTGATTAAACTATAATTAGAGTCC
>JBBPDC010069367.1:0-10708 GCA_037974485.1 Hemigrammopetersius urotaenia
TGACTGTATTCTGAAGGGGTTGGTGTCGGCCAGGATCAATATTGAATTTGCTTATTTTAAATTAATCAATGATTTGAAAAGGTTTTCACTCACATGGGCGGTCGGGGGGCGCTGTGCGAGGTGTTGGAAGATGATTCTCTCTCTCTCTCTCTCTCTCTCTCTCTCTCTCTCTCTGTCTCTCCCTCTCTGTCTCTCTCTCTCTCTCTCTCTCTCTCTCTCCCTCTCTCTCCCTCACTCTCTTTCTCTCTTTCTCTCTCTCTCCCTCTCTGTCTCTCTCTCTCCCTCTCCTGCATTGTCAGAACTTCCTTCCATCTTTGCATAATTTCCATCCTTCACTTTGTCTCATTAAAAAGCTTCACTGGTGCCCCGTACTGCTGACCTCTGAAGGCATCTTTTCACCTGTTCCACAGCCACGACCACCTTCACTCACCGCTGCACTCCATACAGCCCCACCCACCCACTTTATCCATCCCCCATGCCTCCATTTCGCTGCCCTGCACAGTTTTGCTGGTCCCCTGCCAACACACCAGATCCGGCTCATCCACTAATGGACCTTTTTGTGCTCCACAGACAGATGTGTTTGTTTGTAGTGACTGTTTCCAGGTTGGACAAGCTTTACAGGCTGATGCTATAAATCCCATCTAAACCTCGTCTGAAACTGTAGCACACAACTCATTTTTCTCCAAAATAACTTCAAATGTATATCTACTCATTTGTCTGCATGTCTGTATTTATGGTGGGGGGAGAGATACCACTAGCTTTTAATCAGGTGTTTAGACTCAACAGAATGTCTTTTCACTCGCAAACAGAATCAATAGAATTTGATATTAATAGTATGCTCTAAATCTAGGTGTTTTGATAAGTGTTTTATTTAAAAGGTCGCTTGTGAACATGTTGGTTATAATTCATATGCATCAGTGAGAAACAACTGGTTTCCTCTCTTTCAGTGATGCTGAACGGTGGTCAGGATTTCATTATTTAAACAACAAAGCAGAGCAAGTTGTTGAGAGTGAAAACTGGAGTAATCATGATGGCCCTGGCCCTCGAACAGTGTTTCCCTGAGCTGAAATTAATCACAGAGCAGCGTTGTTATTCCATGAATATGTTAACCAATATACTCCTAACCAATATATTCATGGATTTGAAAAGAAAATTACATGTTTTCTATAATGCAGTTGGGAACAAAACCCTTACTTATTAGGTAGAAGTGTTTTCTCTTAAGCTTGTTCTCTTAACCTCACAACAGCAGCTACAAAAGAGCTCATTTGTGGATTGAATGTGAATTGATTCTAATTGATTCTAATCAGATCAGTAATAAGGCTGGGTTTCAAAATGCAGTCATTTTATGGTACCAGCAGATGTTATGGTCCACATCATTCAGACTTCTGAGCCTATAAGCATGCTTGTTCCTTAATCAAGACTGCTGATTGGCTGTCTAAACTACATTCTGCATTCTTGATTAGTCTACATTTTGTTGCGTTGTGCATTTCTGATTTAAGCCACTCCCACTTTTGGTTTCTATGGTCCTGAAATGATGTTTTGTACAGGAATTGAAATCAAATAATGTTAATAATGATCTCAGCATCAGTTATTTCCAGTGCCAATCAGATGTTACGTTTGGGAGAATTAAGAACTCACAGACCCCTCCCCCCTCAGTTTCACATTTTGACCGAGCTTCCCACCATGTTTGTATGTTTTCATGTGGATAGTGTGGCATTGTCAACCAATTAGCAGGCCCATTTAGCAATTACGCTTCTGCTTACAGTAAGGCGAGGGCTCGAGAGCGCTGCTCATTTTTGGTATGCGTGCTATTCAGGGTGCTCTATATTCCTCTGCTACGCCCGCGGAATTGTTCACACTTTAATTATTCTCTTTTATAAAGGGATCAAAGGTGCTGCTGCCACTGTTGGCTCCCATTTTCATTCACACACACACCCTCTCTTACTCACACTTTTTTATATTTACTATGAATGTGATCCTTTATTCCAGTCACGTACCGTATGCTGTAATGGTTTCGTTTTAGATTCCACGATGCAGCCGTGTGTGATCAGAGTGTAGGGCAGATATTATATAGGCCCTTTAAAACTGACCTGAATAGCGTGCTCATCAAGCTTGTAAGGTCACTGCACAGGTGAAATCCAAAACACTTATTGGCATTTTTCACTTACATTTACATTTATATTTATGGCATTTAGCAGACGCTTTTATCCGAAGCCACTTCCATTCCCTACCTACAGGGGGCAGTCTCTCTGGAGCAACTTGGGGTTAAGGGTCTTGCTCAGGGACCCAGTGGTGGTTTTGCTGAAGGTAGGATTCGAACCCATGACCTCTTGGTTCGGAGGCAGGTATCCTACCCACTGAGCTTGTTAACCCCTTGTTAACATGGGTTTCTTTTCCTTCATTCGTGTGATTTTCGAACGTGAATTTTTTATGTATAAACTAGGGCTGCACAATATATCGCAAATTTACCGTCATCGCGATATCACCATGCGCATTATCCATATCGCAAAAGAAAATCCATATCGCGAAAGACTGAACTACAATAAATGGAGTTTTTCCAATAAAAGGAGTTTTTCCAGAGCCACAGAGAATAGGGCAAAAAAATCAAAGGGCAGTTTCTTCATCTTCTGTGCTGCTGTTATAGATTCTTCCTTTTGCTATTTTTTTCTGGCTAAAAAATATTTTCAGATTTTTTCAACAATGTTCACTGGTTCAAATGTTTTATGAGAGGCATTATAATGCTGTTTAAGTAAATTCTTAAAAAAAAAAACGGAATGGAATGGAAATATTGCATTTCATTTTTTCTGCATAGACTAGTCAGCGTCTGGAGTCTTTATTACCAGCAAATCCAAAGCAGAGAAACATTAACACTATAAAGGCTAAGTTTTTACTCACTTATCGCATGTGATATCGCCATCGCAACACTCAACAACATTATTGCATATCGCATGTTTTCCTGATATCGTGCAGCCCTAGACCTTTGATCTGGTATCGATTGTGTTGGTCCTCCTCGTATCGTCAAAACAACTCTGACCCTTTGAGGCGTGGACTCCATGATACCTCTGAAGGTGTGCTGCGGTATCTGGACCCGCAGATCCTTTGTCCTGTAAGTTCCCGGGGAGGCGGGTTCTCCATGGATCAAACTAGTTTGTCCAGCATGTCCCACAGATGCACGAATGGATTGAGATTTTTTGGAATTTGGAGCCCAAGTCAACACCCTGAACTCTTTGTCATGTTCCTCAAAAAGTTTCTGAACAGTGTTTACAGCGTGGCTGGGCTCATAGTTCTGCTGAAATAGTTGAAATGTCCAACTCTGGTCCTGGAGGGCCGGTGTCCAGCACAGTTTGATGGTGGTTCTCCTTAAACACATTCGCTAAACTTCACAATTAACTGGTGAACCAGGTGTTTCTGAGCAGGGAAATCACCAAAACGTTCTGGATTACGGACCTCCAGGACCGGAGCTGGACACCGCTGGTCTACAGCAAGTTTAGGTAGGTGGTAGGACATTGTCCAGAGCATCACACTGCCTCTCCCACCTCACCTTCCTCCCATAGTGCATCCTGGTTTCTTCTCTTCCCCAAGTAGGAGATGCACACACCCCTGGCTTTTACATGATTAGATCTATAATAAACATGTCTCACTTTGTAACGATTTGATTCGGCCCTTATTCAATAATGAAATCTCAAATTACTGAATGTTTTCCGTCTAGTTGTAGAATAGACAGAAAAAAAATGAGTAATTTTGTAATGACTCAAATGTTCAGTACTCAAATGTTGGTTCATTTTGTTTAGTTTTCAGAAGCTTTGTCTTTCTTGTTGCCTAAACTACAACACAATCGGCCAGTGAATGAACGAGCGACCGAGCGGAATTGGATTAGGCAAACTGCTGCACTGTCTTTCACAAGGCCAGCGAAGCTGAATAATTAGAGATGCCTGATATTACACTATTCAGGAAAAAGGCTTGAGAGGCTTCATGATTCATCTGAAATCTGAAATATGTGTATGTAATGATAGTGTAAGGGTAAAGGGGGTTATGTGGGTGGACTGCCGGTTGAGGTCGTCCTCAGTTCAGTTGGGTGGTGGGATGTTGTATTCACCTGTGTTTAATTTAAGGTTAAGCACTTGTGTGTGGTGATTGGTGGGACCATGTTGGGGTTTAGTATTTAAGTTCAGGTTAGGTGGACCTAGGTTGTCGGTCCACCGTTATACATGCTCTGGTTTCGTTTATGTTTGCTACTGTTTGCTACTGGGGCAGCTGGTAGCCTAGTGATCAGAAAGTCCGGGTTCGATTCCCAAGACGGCTAGGCACAGCTGAGGTACCCTGAGCAAGGTACTGTCCCCACACACTGCTCCCCGGGCGCTGTGTTCGTAGCTGCCCCCTGCTTCACTTGGTGAATGGGTTAAATGCAGAGGAAGAATTTCGTGCTATTCACACTGTGTGCTGTGGTGTGTTCACGTATGACAAATGGTCACTTTCACTTTCACTTAAATAAAGTCTAACTGCCATAATGGAAACCTGCCTGTCTCCCTACTCTGTTTGGGAGAGAGAAGGGGAATGTAACAGCCTGGTATGGCAGTTCGTGGTGGGGTTGACCCTCAAACTACGTGCTCAAATACTTCAAAATTGCTAAATATTATTTCATATTTTATATAATGGATTACAATCCATTCTAACATTAAAAATCAATCCAGTTGAATTACCACCATCAAATGTATTTTTACATTCTCCCTTTCCTGCACCTGGGTGTTGTCATTGTTGTTTGAATGCGGTGAATACGCTTGAATACGGTGACTGCAAGCTGTTCAAGAATCACACAACTCCCCCAGGCATCCTCCGTCACCCCGCGACCACCGCTCTGTCACTGGTCCTGGTGGCAGAAACGCCTGTGTGAGCACTTTCTGCATGTGCTTCGCACTGCCTTCATAGAAATCCCTTTTTTCTTTTAAGCTCCCTCTCTCCTGATTCTAGGTGCTGCAGGAGAACTGCAGGATTACCGCTACTTTGACATAAAGCCCTCTCACAGACACACACAAGCTCACACAGGCTCTAATAAGTATTTTGCTGGATAAGGCTGGCATGAACCTCCCTATGATTTAGTTACTTCATGGTCTTCCCACAGGATTGAGGGCAGGTTATCCAGTGCTAAAGGAAATCCTGAGATAAAGGCTTCCATCATGTCCTTTAACTCTTTAAGATCAAAGACTCAAAGTGGCTACCGTGGTATATTTCGGCTGCTTTTTATTGAACCATCAAATGTCAGTTTATTGATAGGAAATCAGCTTCCCAGTTATTCCGGTTAGGTGCGCACACACATTCGATATAGGCCTGAAAGAGGGAACTGTGTGCAAAAGAATAAACCCCCCAGGGCACACACTGTAATTGTCATTCACTTTTGCCGGAGTATTTTCCAACATCACTTAAAAAAACATAATATATATACAGACAGAACAGTGCAAAACATTTGACACACCTCTCAGTTCTTCAGTTTTCTTCCAAAGGGCCAGTCTTTCTTGGATTTTTAATATAGTCTTTCTGAAGGCCCAGTCCCTGAACCTGACCAGTTTCTGAAATAGTGCCTTTTGTTTAGTTAAGCCACACAATGGCATAGAAATCGTTCAAGAACAGCAAAATATAACCGAACCAGTGAAGAAACAGGAGAAGATTATCTCAGGCGGTGATCAGTATACTGGTGGTGCTGAATGCTGAGTGGCTCCTTGTACATTTAGGCACTTTGCAGTGTGTTGCAGTAAAATATTTGCTCCCATTTATTTCATTTAATCTACCCAGTATACAAAACACAATACAGGCATAAAATAGTGTTCACCAAATGATTCAAAGTAAAACATAATGAAATGTGGGATGGGTCAGGGCCTTTACACAGTACTCTCACAATAATCACATATACACAATTATTCACTCACCCAAGACATTTTGGACTCCATACTGTACTTCTTTCATTTAGAAATGTAACTATAAATATAAAAAAAAAAAGGAAAAAAAAAGAAATGTAACTATAAAGTCAGTGTAGCTAACACTAGAAATCAGCATTCTCCAGAACTTCTCTGAACCAAATCAAACCTCTTGAGAGAGAGAGAGAGAGACTCTGTTGTAGAGAGAGAGAGAGAGAGAAAGAGAGACAGACGGAGTGAGAGAGAGACTCTGTTGTAGAAAGGGCAATACAGTGATTGACAGAAAAGGTGGAGACAGTCTGGTAGGATGCACTGTCTGGTCCAGTGCTGGACTAAAATTTAGTAACACACACACACACACACACACACAGGCAATGTGTAAAGTGTGTACTGTACAAAAGTCTTAGTGCTTCATTGTTTGTTTACGTTTATTGTAATGGTAACCTGTGTATTTTCTGGTAGAAAGTCCCTCACTGCCCAGATAAATATCCTTAAACAGTTTCCACAAGAGCCTAAGTAATATCGATTTGTTTTGTTTTCAAACAATGCTTTACATTTTGTGAACTGGTTAGAACCACACAGGTTCAGTCGCAGATTTGACCCCGATGCTTTCAGCCTTAGCATGGATTTGTGAAACTCCATCAGCTGATTTCATGTATTGAAGTATCGACTGAGCTGAACCAGGTATTTGAGATATTTGATGAGAACTACAGTGTAATACTGAGCTTTCATCAGGAGTTCTGGGATCCATTAAGCAAACATAGACATTCATAAAATCACTATTATTATTATTATTATTTGCATACACAGTGCAATTGCACAATACTGTACACATGCACAGGTTTTTGTTCTGACAATAGTAAGGTTTCCCATTTCTCATTACATTGCCTCTAGTAGTCAGGGGTCAGCATGGGCACTCTGCAAGTCTGCAAGTGTGATGCACCGTGTGTTGTGACCCATTTCTATCAGAGCCAGCATGAACCTCTTCAGCAGTTGGTGCTGCAGGAGCTGTTCTGTGGGATCAGCCCAGTCTTGAGCCTTGGGAGTCCATGACCCTGTCACTGTGTCACCGATTGGGCTTTCTTGGAGCGCTGTTGGTAGGTATTGACCACTGCTTGCTAAGAACACCCCACACATCCTGCCATTTTGGAGATGCGCGGACTCAGTTGTCTGGCGTTCAGGATTTGGTCTGTCAAATTGACTCGTATCTTTAAGGGGTTGTCTAATACATCCCACCCCCTGACAGGTGCCACTGTAACAAGATCAATGTTCTTTTGCGACAAAAACAAGTGAAAGGGATCATTGGATGCAGTTTTTCTTTCTCTTTGTGTTCGATTTTCTAAAGCTGCCTCTTCGAGTATCCTTCTCTCATCCTTGATATTGCTCGGCGTACCATCCTTGTACACAGAGCTTTTCGGTGCCAGTTTTTGTTTGATCTTTAGTGTATTGTACTCATATGTAGGGTTTCGTCTTCCCTGGTGGCTGTTATTTTACTCAGTGGTCATTGGTGCTAGAGTCTAGTTAATTAAAGTGTGTGTGTGTGTGTGTGTGTGTGTGTGTTTGTGAGTTAATTGAGACATGGTGTGCAGCTCGAGGGTGTCGAATGCAGACACTCTATTGATCAGCAGGCCTTGTCTGAGTCAAGTTTGACTGATTCCTGATCGATTGGGCCTGTCACGCTGATTGATCACCAATACTCTGTCGCAGCTATTGATCAGCGACCACCGCTTAGTGACATGCAGCACTGGTCATACGGAGGCGGAATAAGTGCTCTGCTGCCTTCCTCCCCCAACCCCTAACCCCCGCACACACACACACACACACACACACACACACTGCCTCTATCCTGGTTAAAGGACCATTTGATTGGACGCCAGCCTCTACTGCAGTGTTTGTCATTCTAAATTTAGCTATTTATCGTGTGTGTGTGTGTGTGTGTGGAGTGGCTTTGGCCTATCCTACAGCTTAATGCAGCCATTACACATAGCATACCCACATAGTATATCCAACATAGAGAGATGGAGCATCCTTTGAAACCTAACTAATCAAAGAACCTCAACACAACCCATTAACTTGTCATTCAGGTAGACTTACTGTTCCTTCACCCCTGGATCCATCACCAGACCTGGAGTATTATGGCCCCCTCAGCTTTGTGTTCTAATTTTGTCCACCAGGTTAGCCTGCTCTTCAAACTTCACTCATGGGACTGCCTTGTTTTTTTCTAGCAGAGCAAGCGGTTTTAGACTTGTTCGATCAATTCTGACATCATTTCACCTCAGCAAATGTTTGACGCTCACCGTAATAAGCTTTTTGAAACGTCAGTGTAGGTTTGTGTCCTGAAAGGCTTATATAGGTTTCCTGTAGCCTCACAAATTCGGTCTTTTAGTGAGTCGTTAGTGACATGGCTAGCTGTAGATGAAAACAAATGGCCACCAGGTGACTGCTAGCCTCTGCCGCGTTAGCATTCTTGGTCAAATTGTCGCTTTAATTCTGCCTCTGTGAATTACAGCAAATACTCCGCCTAAGCTCAGCTTCAGTGCTTCCGCTCAGCTTTCAGCGTTTACCTAGTTATATTATTACCATATAATTACCCGCGGCCCACCTTCCACTCACCTATTTTTAAGCCCGTGTAATCATAGCTGGCTTTAGTACAGAGCACCAGAATTATCTGTACTTACACGGAGGCCTGGCTGTAATTACACACATACAGAGTTATTTCTGTGCAGTGTTCTCGTGTCAGGTGGGGTTCAGACTACATGCTCTGAATTTTGGACCAGCATAACTTGTTAAAGAAGCAAAATCGGTGGAAATTTGATACAACTGCATACATTAGCATTTCCAAAGACCGCATCTTCACACAGTTTGCCGTGTTTGTTGAATGAACATATTGAGCTTTTTTTCACATGCCGATGCCTGCTAAAGTGGAGAGTGACTGGAAGGACGTGTTTGTTAATATGAGCTTTAGGCCTTTTCCGGTGAATTCCTCACTCTGTTTTCAACTGCAGTAATGGTGGTGATGATGATGATGATGGTGATTAGCATATGGGTGTGTTGTCTGTATTCTACTGCTGTTTAAATAGCTTCTCCAGTCAAATTAGTTTATTATGGCTTTATAGGTGAATCAAATTCCGGTAAATTTCTTAAAGAATCCTAATCCGACTGAATCTTGGTGATATTTGAGTGGCACTGAGTCATTTCCTGCGCTGGGTACAAAATGGCCCTCTAATCACTATTATAAAAGCGTAATGTGTGACTTAAAGGGCAGTTTCAATGCTTTTTTTTTTTTTTCATTTCTGAATATTTTAAATAACTAAGGTGTACGCAAAGTCATTCAAAGTGTTCACTGTGATGTTAAGACCCAGAGTTTAATGGCTCTAAAAGCTCCTTCACAGAAATGACTTCATGAAATGGTTATGAACGCACTGCCTCATCCCTGAGACACTGTTTTACTTGAGAAGGTGTTTTTATTATTTTATTATGGTGGCAAGAGGCAGAAGCAGAATTTGTGATGTCCGTCATAAATGCGGAGGAATTTGATCCAGGATCAGTCCTTTGTTTTCATGGCACTTTATGAATTCATGGTATGAATTAGAGGTTAAGTGATGGGCCAGTTCTGATAGTGTCCTTTCACACCTGTGTTGTTAAAGTCCATGGAAATACAAATAAAATAGATGGGTGGATGAATGGATATGGTAGGTGGATTGTTAGATGGATGTATAAGGGTGTGGCTTGTAGGATGGATGGATAGATGGGTGGGGCAAAGGATGGTTGGGCAGATGGATGAATTGTGTGTGTGTGTGTGTTTCCTCAATTGACAAATAACACACTGCACTCATAAGACTGGAGCTCATTTTGAACTTGTGGGTGCAGCTCGGCCCTGCAGCTCAATGGGAGGCTCTTTGCTTTTATTTGGGCTGGATGTCATTTTGTCACAATTTTAAACAATCATAATCCTTTTAAAGAATGAAGTTTTGTCCAAAGGAACGTAACCCAGGAGGAATTGTGTGGTGGTCTTTTTCATGATCTTTAAGATAGACCTTCAAAACTCTGGTGGCTTAATAATGTGCTACCACAAGCTATATAAAATACACTATTCAACCCCAGTCAGTTACATTTGTGTGAGTGCTGTGCAAGTGTGTTGAATGTTTTCTTGTAGTTAACGTTTAGAAAAAAGCAGCATGTCATTGTTTTTTAGTTCTGATGGTGGGCCAAACTTCTGGCCTTTAGCAAAGCTAGCCGTCGCTCAGTGGCGTGCAGGAGTGTGAGCCCCCGAGGATGAGAGCCCACCCCAGTGAGGGACATAGAATGGTGGAGAACAGAGTTTGTCGTGTATCTTTTCTGGTTTCGTGCTGTCTCATGGTGTGTGTGGGTGTGTGTGTGTGTGTGTGTGTGTGCTCGTTTCATAAAGCAAGCGTTCAGACGCGGCACGCCTACGGGAGGCGGCCCAGCTTCAGACTCTAGATTTTAGCATAAATATTTCAGGCTAACTGGGACATGCTTCACCCCGGCTGTAGCGGGAGCCTGTCGGATACCTAGTTTACTCTTCCTCTCTTAACTTTCTCTCTCCTCTGTCTCTGTCTTTATTCCCACCCCCAACACACACACACCATACACCTCCATCTGTCTCTACTTCTCCCTCATTCCCTCGCTCCCTCTCTCTCTCTGCTCTTTCATTAGCCTTTTTCTGTCTTCTTTGTGTCCACCCACTTAACTCAGGACAACCCCCCCCCCCCTCCTGTCCTTCCCCACCTCTCTCTCTCTCTCTCTCCCTCTCTGTTTGTCTCTCTCTCTCTCTCTCT